>CATIWF010092396.1:0-54208 GCA_949630135.1 Balakata baccata | reverse complement strand
TCATAAGGGATTTACCTTTTTTATTGATTCCTACGGATTGGATCAAAAACAATTCTTGAATGAGTTATTCAACTCAAGGGATGAATCGAAAAAGAAATCTTTATTGGTTCTATCTCCTATTTTTTATGAAGAGAATGAATTTTTTTATCGAAGGATCAGAAAAAAATGGGTCCGAATCTCCTGCGGGAATGATTTGGAAGATCCAAAACAAAAAATAGTGGTATTTGCTAGCAACAACATAATGGAGGCAGTCAATCAATATGGATTGATCCTAAATCTGATTCAAATCTATGGGTCCCTATGAAGCTTCACTGTTCCTTGGGATTGGCTTTGGGCCTTTCCTGCGCAGCTTAGGTGAAAGGGGAAGAAGGCCTCCTTCCGAGGGGGTCCGAGCCATCAGTGAGATACCACTCTGGAAGAGCTAGAATTCTATTTCTATAGGGTTGAATAAAATAAAATAAAATTGTTTGATTGATATAATTGGTATGCTTAGTGTGTGATTCGTTGATTTTTTAGGGTCAGGATTAAAAAAAAAGACTAACCCAATATTAATAGAAATTTATTACCTAACATTAATAGTAAGTGTAAGAAAATGGTTACTTAGTGTGTGATTTATTGGACTTTTTAATAAAGAGAAAAGAAAAAATATATATATCAGTGATTCAAATGCTCGGACTTTGCTGAAAATTAGTGAAGAGTCCATAACTATTTCTGGCCAAGAATTGTTGGCTATAGAATGCCATATCATGTCAACAAATCGTCCAGATGCTGAAAAGCAGCACTAATATCTCATCATGGAGTAAACTCAACGGATGCTCAAAAGCAGCCCATTCCAGATGCTGTCCAAGAACCTATAAAGATGTAAGCAATTTACATAAAGAAGCATAGCATAAAATTGATAAGCTATTAAATTCCCAAATGAAATCCATTCAAAAAAAAGTTTTCTGCCAATGGAAAACTTTGAGACCTGCTGGTTTTGAGTATCAATATGACAGCACTCAATTGGGCCACTGATGAGTTTCTCAGGAAATTTCATAAAATACTGATCTAGAGGCCCTTCAAATGCCACGTGCACAGCAAGAGATGGCTTTCCCCTCTTTCCAGACTTGCCAGCCTGTTGCTACAGGATCAATTAAAGATAAATGGTTCCCAGTAAAAAGATTTGGTCAAATTATATTCCTGAGAAAAGTGTAGGAGATCGAGCAATTTACCTAGCAATACTACCAGGAAAACCCAAGTGCAGGGTGGAATCTATGTGGCCCAGATCTATACCCAACTCATTAGGTAATAAGTTGCAGCAATGCCACTCAACTTCCCACTGAAAATATTTATCTATTTTCCTTCTATCCTGCTTCATCAATTAGTCAATGTTACAACAAAATAACTCATGCTTATGCATATAATCAGATGACGTTTCATCTACAAAAAAGGCCAAGGACTAACACAACTGAAACATGAAGTTACAATATATAAGAACTGCAAAAGTTGGATTTTATTCATTCAATGAAATATCAGAGGAATGAGTATTCTTGCAGTATTCACACAAGACATCTAAAAGAAATTGTGTTTGCAAAAGGTATCCCAGCATCAGTAAATGAAGTTGGTGAAATGCTTAAAGGAGACTCAACTGATGATGATGTCATTCCAATAAACGAACCAAACCGTTTGCGAGCTATTCGGATTTTGGTTTAGAAAAAAACTCATTTGAATTCGTTCTTTACTCCGAGCTTGAATTGGTATGCACTTGTCTCTTTGCTAATCCATACTATCATCATCTGCGTATGCGTAACATTCTTTTTAGGATTATTATATTGGTATTTTGTGGTCCTTGATCGTGGGCAAACATGAAAATTCATGTTGTTAACTTGAAACTCGAAGCATGTTATTGTTTTTATTTGGATTTACATTATTTTCCTTTTATTTTAGCAATTATCTTTATATATTTTTTTTATAAAAGTATTGTATTCCTATAACATGTTTGTTAATAAATCAGCATTCTATATATTTGTCTTTGATTCAAAGGCCTTGTTTGGTATTGCGTTTGGAAAAAACGCTTTTGGGAAAAAAATTTACATTTTTTATTTTTTTAAAATTTTGAAAACTGATTTTGGTAAAATCAGGTAAATAGATATTTTTTTCAAAAATATATTTGAAAAAACAGTTTAAAAATATTAAAAAGACCAGTCAATTAAATCAAAAAAATTTAAAATCTGCTTTTAAAACTCTCAACAGCAATCTCAAACACTCCCTAAATAAATGTAGATCCTCTATGTAGTTAGTTATTCAGCAGTAACTTGAATGTAAATGACATTTAATAGCTGCAAACATTTTATGCACCAACTAGTTTTGTTTCGTAGTAGTTTAGTTGATGAAACTTATGTTTGTATATACACTGCAATTAACAGCTGTGGCGAATTTGTGCACAACTGCAAAAAAGAAAGTCAGCCTTGTGTCACGGGGCCACACAGGCCACGTGTCAATCTGTCAGATATTATCCGCTTTGGGAGTCCCACTGGACCCCCTCACGGGTTTAAAACGCGTCTACCAGAGTGGAGCAGCGGAAGCCAGTCCGGGCCTAACCTATCTGTTAGATACTGTCCTCTTTCCCAGCCCAAGGCACAGGCCCAGGCCCACCCTCTGGTGGCCCAGCACCCGTCCCGGCACCGAGTCAAGGTTTTCTTTACGCGTCTAACAGGATAAGAGAACCTCCCCCTTATCTAGCCCAGGAACTTCTCCCAATCTACCGATGTGGGATTGAGAGCATTCCACTGAACCCCTCACACCTTGCAAAGCAGGAACAAGTAACAACAAGAAGGTATTTCCAGCAAACTCTTTTCCTTATTGTTCTGTTCCTTGCTTGATCTTTCTGTGTTTTTTTTTTCTTTCTTTTTTTGTAATTATGACATGGTATCTTCTCTTTATTAAACTATCTTGATGCAGTGAAAGCTCATATTATATTGGAAGTTGATTGAAACTACACTTGTTCTTTTCTTTTTTTTCCCCATCAAAATTTTTCTAATCGGGTTATAGAATATCATTGCTTAAATCTTTGACATCTCATCATAGGTTATCAAAAGTTACATATGGCTTAGACATGCTTGTTGGCACTTCAACATCTAAAATCAATTTAGTTTAATGTTTTTTTTTTCTTTTTTTGGTTTTGTCTTTCGATTGCCTATACTTTTTAAGTTCCTGACTCATTTCCTTGCCTCATTTTCTGGACTGAAGGTATGCTTCATGGATAGATCTTGACATAGGCAATTCCTAATGCTTCTTCTTCCTAATCTCACAAGAGCATTTGGTACGCTCAATATCCATATTGAAGGACAAGGGACCATATTATCTCCATAGCTATCAATGCTTCACTTAGAGAAACCAATCAAGTCATTAAACTACATTAGATTTCAGTTTTGCAACCAAATACAGAAATAGAAGACCTTTGCATTCTGTTATATATATTTTTATGCATTATGGCCTTAATTCCTTCACATTCCATAACAGTGCAATAGGCATAATTAGAACTACATACAGAAATAGAAGACAATTTAGAATGTCCCACACCGAATAATCAAATCAAGACCCATAGAATGATCCTCAAGACTCAATAGTTTATGCATATTAAATATACTCACAAATTTCAAGAATAACTTTATTACAAAAAATTAAATTAGTTTTTACCATCAAACGCGATTGAATCAAGTATGGGCTGTTTTGGCTTTTACTTGTGGATTATAAACTTCCATACTTTTGGGAAATAACCATCCTCATCCCTCATCAAAATAAATAAATAAATAAACTTCAACAACAGAACTTGAAGCAGAGGATAGTTACCAGTCCCAAGGAGCTTAAATGAGGTAGCATAGGGTAATAGCACCCTCTTAACTTGTACACATAAAATACACATCTATACAGTCTTCATCAAACGCTAAGGCAAAGGGTGAAACACCTAATGACTTCAGATACTGACAATAACATTAGAACACCCATTTTCTCCTGTCATTTTAACATGCACAGTTCACACATCAGAGATCTGCAAACTAGGATGTAAACATGCTGCGAGGACTTCCATCCTACTTCTTCCCCTAACAAAGGAATAAAACAAAATCAAGTCTGATCAACCATCAAAATGTCATAATGGAATGCCCATGTCAACCGTGAATCAAACTCCTTAAGTCCCATTATTATTTTGCTTCTAAACTAACTTATCATGTTAGCGTAATGCTCAAAAGCTAGAGACTACTGACTCCTAACATGAATTCACTATGCAATCACAGTATCTGGGTTGCATTATCAGAGTGTGAAAGCCAGATTACACAAGTCATAGCCAGTTCCACCACCAATTAAGAGTAATTTTAAGATCTATGATAACATAACAAGAATTACTTGAAAAGAGAGCATCGACATTTTCAACAATGAAGATAACTATTGATTAGATACAGATCCAAGAGGAATCAAATACACCAAAAATGTTGGTTGTTTAGCAAACAAACATTAAATCAAGTTGATGTATGTATCTAGTTTTGACTTGAAACAAGCTTGAATGAAGTTAGAAATGCTCTGTGGAGAACTGCAGAAATAAGAACATAGGTTAAGTTGACAAATAGCCAAAACACGGCTTTTCAATGTTACAGCCATAGAGGCTGAAGAAACAGCCTGAAACAGTGTAAAGTGCTGTCTCTCATCATTTGGGGCATGAAAATAAATTCCCATAGTGAAACAATATGATGCATATACAAAGATAAAAAAATACCATAACGCAATAGCAATTCTACATGCCACCATTTTTCAAATGCATGCCACATCCTTATCTTCAAAGCAAATGAATTAACAAGGTTAAAAATAAGAGTGCAAATTGTGCAAGGCCAAAGATTACCAAAATAATAATAATAACAACAACAGTAACAAAACAGATTATATATCAAATACAACTGGATGTATATATTGTGTTTGCTTGTGTTTTAAATATACATAAAGAAAAATTGAAGTATCCATATATATACTATGAAAGGATTTGCATCTTACACCTAATTCACTATTTCAAATACATTCCGATCATCAGAAATAGAAAACGGAAAATTCTTTGTCTCGAACCTTACCAACCAAACTGTACAACAGGGAACACAGATAAAATGACTACAATATGAATATATATCTGTACAAGTTATGATTTCAAAAGAAGAACAAGTAACATTATGGTGTGATTAACGGTGGGACTCGCATGCTGCTTCTCATCCCATAGAGAACACTAATCCCGATATAGATTCATGTGATCAAGTTGGGTTGTCCATTCAATGGCATGCTTAATTAATGACTTGGAAAACAGAAAACATAAGATAAATTCAATTTCCTTAGGACAGAGAATAGAAATATGCCCTATATCCTCGAAACCAGCCCTGAATCCATATTCATTAAGTTGCTTCAGTGCCTCCTTTAAATGATCTGAGGTAATTTCCTTTTCTGAATTTGTAGGTGAGCAAAGAAAATATTCATGAAAGCAAATGCCTGCTCAAGTCTTTTCAACCATGCTGGGCACAAGCATGAAACTCGGTCATCTATGTGTATTGCTATATCACCATTAGTCCAATTCGGTAATAATACACAAGTCCCAGAATGTGAACTTGTAAAGCAATTCAAGGATTCCAAAATCTCAACAAACTTTTCACAATTCCTGTCCTCAACAAGATTCTTATTGGGAGACTGCAGCCCACTCCATAAGAAAGCATAGGCTCCTCCATCTTTATGGCTATCATCATTGCTATCAAAATCCCTTTTACTTTTATATCAAGAAGTATTGTTTGCATCCCGATTGGGTGGTACACTTGTATTGCTTGATTCTTCCAAAAAGGAGGAAACTCTCGCATCATATCTCAATAAACTGAATCTGCATAACTAGAGTTTGAACTTTGTTTGGGCAAATCTATTAAAAGATCAGGATTTAATGGAGGAGGGCAGTCTTTCTTGGTGAAAGGAACCGAGACTAGAAATTCACCAGGCTCAATTGTAAGTGAGGCTAATTTGACTTTGCAAGGTTAATTAAATTCCCTATACAAGAATTGCCAATACAGACACAATGACTATAACATATCCAAAAAAAATGGTGAAGAATTATGTTAGGTAGCAGAAAGGGAGGAAAAACAAATACACTACTGTAAAATCATATTTCTAATTGAAGAAAAAAAAAAAAAAATATATATATATATATATATATATATATATATATATATATTAGAACTCAGAATTTGATACGCACAATTAAACAAAAATAGAAAAAACAGGTTCAATGGAATCAAAGAAATTCCATCCATCAACAATACTTCCGCATATACGAGAAATTCTATTTTCGTTATTCCTCTCCGCCTCCATTTTCTTGGCTCCCAATTTATAAAAAATAAAAATGCAATAGAAAAATAAAAACCAACAATCATTTCCATGCAGACATATAAACAGAGAGAAGAAGGTTGCCTTGAAGAATATATGAAAATTGGGAGAGGAAGAGGAGGGAGGGAGGGAGGGAAACTGCGAGCCAATAGGAGCTTCAGGGAGCCAATGCTTCTGTCGGCCATTATAGAAATCATTGCGGATTCACCAAACAGAGTATAGACTTCAATTTCTCTTTCTTCCGCTATTATTTACTCTGCCCCTCACTGTTTCTCTGGGATGATAAATGGCGAAAGCAAGGGTTTACAGAGACGAGAAGGATTTTTCCTCGAGTCTCTCTTACTCCGTAGCTTGCCTCCTTTCTAGCTTTGGCGGGTAATTAGCTCAATCTCACGTGCACTCTGTTTAGACACGTGATTTGCGGTTTTCCCCTTTCCTTTTAATTTTTTATCAAAAAAAAAAAAAAAATCAAACACTCCACTCTGTAGCTTAAAAAACCAGGAAAAATAGAGATGGTAGCCTTGGTGGTGGCGACCACCGTGGACCCGGCCTCCATCGGCCCAGCTTCAGCTCTCTTAGCCATGCCTGGTTGGCATCCCGGCCCCTCCTGGCAGGTCAGAATTTGATTCCATTAATCAAGAACTTAACGAAGACAGCTTCAAATAAATTGTTAGATTTTAGAAAAGAACAATCTTTGTGAAATTAAATTCTTAAAATTTTAAATGAAAAAGATGTTTGGTGAGATTTTTATGTTTTAGTAGGTTTCTTTACCGTTTAATTCTGGTTGGTCTAGGAAGATGCACAAAGTTTTGTAAATGGGGACGTGAGGCTAATAAAATTGGATAACCGTCTTGTCAAAGAGAATCACTTGGATAAACGGTGGGAGGAGGCAACCGGTGAGTCTGTGGATGAGGTCATATTTCTCAGCAAGCATGTTGCTTCTTCGAACCGGCCTGCTCTCACAATTCATCCCATTGGTATAAACAAAGTTCATATGATATGGTCATTTGTTTGAATCACGACTTTATTTTGAGTAACTTTCTTTTTTTTTTTTTTTTTTTTTTTTTTTTGGTACTCTAATTATGAGTTTACAAAGGAAAATTTGAAATGATGAATGTAATGTTTGTTAATATTGCCGATCCTTTTCAGGTACTCCACATATAAGTGAAGGTGAGGTTTTGGTGGCTGGCGGAAAGCCAGGATGGGCAGCACCTCCAAATCCTAGGATAGGACCATGGTTTAGACTCTTAAGGACTATTGCTGGATCACATAACCTATCCCCTGAATTTGAGGTGTCATATTCCTTTGGCTCATTTTATTCATAATAGCCCATTTATGTAATTCAGTGAGGTGTGAATAGATTTATGTTGCAATTCTTTACTGTGACTTCACCTTGTCTCTATCCCAAATTCAACGCAATTTAAACCAAAATAATTGTCAAAATGGCTTCTGTTTTTATAATATTGTAGGTTACATTGGAGGCAACTCATCATGGTCCAGTAATTAATTCACCAACCATGTTTGTAGAAATTGGTAACTTCTAACCACAAATTGTTTCAGCTCCCTTCTTCAAATAATCATTGTTTTTGGTTTTACAAAATTTCTAATATCTCTTCTTTTTCATTGAAAATGAGCTCTTGAAACAAAATTGTAATTGTCTATTCCTTAAGTTATTTTCTTTTGGTTGTTGGCTGTCCTGGTTGAATTATTATACCTCTTCTATTTTATCTAGGTAGTACAGAAGAGTACTGGAGAAGGCAGGATGCTGCACAGGCCATTGCTTTAGTGGGTATTTATTTGTCATAATAGGCTAATAGTTGATAGCTTTTTTTTTCCATAACCACCTCCTTTTCGATGCAATAATTATTAGTCTGGAAATTAATAATTATTAAGAGGATGAAATTTGTACCTCAAAAGACAAAAGTGAATGTGAAATAATATAACCAAATTGAACTGCTTCTTCCCTCGAAATTAAAGAAATAAAAAGCCAATTCAGCATTATGCATTATGCTTGTAGCAAATTATTGGTGTCATGGATTTATTTTTATTGGTCTATTCAGTAGGAAAGGCAGAGAAATATGATAGTTTTGAGGATTTTTATGGTGAAGCAACAATATGAAATTGAATTGAACAAAAAGGAGGAAACTGGTAGGTTGCCTGTGTATTATGAGGAAGAGCCAGTACAGGAATTTTTGGTATTTGGGATCATGGCACTTGATGATGGATAAATAAGTTAGTCAATGATAAAATTTAGCAACAGTTTTCACTTATCCGTAAGGGCATTTTACAGGTTTGTAAATATACAAACACATATCCCCCAGTACTGTGTTTTTAAGTACACTTGAACATGTACCTCAGTTGGCTGAACAAATTTTATTTGACTGATCCAAGTGTATTGATATCTCTACCATTAAATTCCATGAAGGCTTTGCAGACCTGTTTAATGCACTTTCCCTTGCATTTAATGTGAATTTTGTATTTTCTTTCGTCTGTACCTTTTCTGTTGCTTTTCTCTCATATTGTATGCAAGTCACATATCAGTGTGCCGTGTTATTACGTTCCAAGTTCATAACAATGTTGAATTTTCTCACTCAATTATATAACTAATTCATTTATGTGATGTTTGAAGTTAGTGTGGCAAGGATTGGGGCTTGGAGAAGGAACTTCTGTGGGAGACTGGACCAGGTACATATAAGTCTTCCTAGAACAACTGTTACATGAAAATGATTTGCATAACTTCACACTTCATTAAATTACTTGTTTCACTTTAAGGCTTCTCATTGTTAAGCATGAATTTGGCAGTTCCTTAATGGTTCGGTTGCTGCTTGTGTAGCATGTTCACCCATTTATTTAGTTTGAGTATTGCAATTGGTTCTGTGCCTACATCATTTTAGATCCATATGAATGGCCTTTTTGCTGTCTTATCATGTTATTAGTGATCATTTCCTAGATTACTTTTGGAACAATTGATGAATATGCTTTTTATACTATTTCTTTTTTTTTTTCAAGAAAATAGGGCAAAGAAAATAACATCATATTACTACATAATAACCCTAAAATTTCTATATGTAGTAAATATACTATCGCAGTTCATGTGCATTTCATCAGGAAAAATTGTTGCATAGGCTGGGTCTTTGTAGGCTAGGATTGTTAAACTGCAAGCTTCCAACATAAATGTATTATAGTTTTGTCATGTTCAATTAAGAATATAAGAAGAATAACAATTTTAAAACAAATTATAAAAGGTTTTGGTCATTACAACAAAAGCCAGAGAATTTGCTCTTTTAGGTTGCAAAATATATGATTTGAAAGAATGATGCAGGAATGACAGCAACAACAAAATCCTTCTTGGAATAGGTGGTGGGCATTATGTGCCACGGCATATGGATATTGCTTTGTAAGTTTCTGTCATCTTAGTAAGCAGTTTTTATTTCTATCTGATTTTTCTGTTTTTTAATATTCTCCGAATGCCAAATAAATTCATTAGTTCAATGTTTTTCCTGCTCAGAAAAGATGGCATTTGGGTCGGCCATCTTCTCCCTAGGTATTCCTTACTGATGGAAGATCCTGTCCAAACAAAAGCACCTGTGGATGCTGACGCTGTGGCTGGAACTTGGAGGGAAGCAATCAAAATTGCATTTGAGACAACAGAATTGGCTTTTCCTGGTGGAGAAGTTATAGCACATCTTGATCACAAGTTAGTCATTGCCTTGAAATTTCTGTTTCTTCTGTTTAGCAATAGTTTAGTGCGCTCTAATATTCTATTTGTTACTGAGATTTCTTGGGAGACTATTGAGAATCTCTCAAGAGACTTAAAAAACTACCTCTTGTTTGAAAACCTAACTTTAACATCTGTCCTTCCATAAATATGCATACCCAAGCAGAACACACATGATTTTTGCATGAAGTTGCATTAATATGGAAATTATATAAAATATCTTATGGGGCAAAATTTCTTATTTTCATAAACTTCCACCGCAGAAATTCTATGACACGCTAATTTGAAAGTGGTTAGCAGACACCGGCATGGTACTGTACTTTTGGATAGGAAAAAGAGAATGATTTTTGTGACTAATTAGATGCTTAAAGACTTTTGGGTTGAATCTGATAGATGAAAAAATTTATATTTTTCTTCATCTGATCTAACACAGAATAAATAGGAAATCTACTTTCCCCATGATTTACTGCTATGCACATGCAGAATAATTAAATGAATCATATTAGCTTAAATTGCACCCAGAGAATAAGCACATGATGCTATGTTAATGATTATTCTGTTACAAGGCGTCATGTTAGTTAGTTGTATAGTGTATTTAGGCACTATTTTAGGATTTTGTGAATTATCTATATTGTTCTTTCTTTTGTTTAGAACCAAGACTTATTTGAGTCAAATATTTTGCCTTTTACATATATATATTTTGTCTAATTTTGCTTATACTATTCATCGCTGGCAAATGAAGGAGTTTCAAGAGTTGGCAAAGGAATGCCGTTACGGGTTTCTTGGTGAGGCAGAACATCAAGATTGGCAAACCCAGTGACTTTTGATCCATGTAGAACAAGTTGGTTCCTTAGTAATTTCATGCATTTACATTTGTATATTGATGACATCATAAATAAAAGAAAGAAAGGGCCCTGTTTTCGAAATTTTATTTATTCGACAAATTAAATGAATAGCTATTAGGAATTTTTCAAGCACATTGAAATGTCAATTGTTCGATAATAAATCTTGTAGTCCAAGCACATGCTGAATTTTAAAACCTTTAAATTCAATGGTTTTGTTAGGACTCCATTGCCCTCTTAATTTGTCCATTTTTCCCTAAAACAGGTTATCTACAACAATTCTTAATTGACATTTTGAATGCTTCTGTTACCTTCAACCCTTGAAGTTCATTCTGCAGTGTGAAATGTTGACAAAAGTATGCAGAAGAAGCATCCTCTCCAAACTTCAAGCAATGAAAAATTCTCGGTCAACAATATTCT
The DNA here is from genome assembly GCA_949630135.1 of Balakata baccata. Lineage (NCBI taxonomy): Eukaryota > Viridiplantae > Streptophyta > Magnoliopsida > Malpighiales > Euphorbiaceae > Balakata > Balakata baccata. The sequence continues at coordinate 42,850 of CATIWF010092396.1, read as the reverse complement.
GTCCTCCTTCAAAAGAAACACTTAATTTGAAATTTATCTTATTAGTAATATTCTAAATTATAATATCAAACAGTAATGCTACATAATCTAACTTATTTGTAACATCATTTACCGCCTTATGTTGTTCGCCTAAAACTACTAATTCTTTACTACATGTTGAAATTTGAATTTTTATTGATTAGAAAATACTAGTAGTTTACTTTAGGCTTGCAAAATACGGTACAAAATGAGACACGACAAGTATAAATTTTTTTAAATCTTGAATAGGACATGTATTAGTTAATAATTTTCAACATATATAAAATTCAACCACTGAAAATTTGACAAGTGGCAAATCAATTTCCAACACAATTGGAAGCAAAATTTCTTCCCTTTGTTTGAAAATATATCAAATATTTGGTCAACTAAAACAACTATAGCATATGTATTCTTATATATAATAGCAATACTCTCTCTAAATAATGACAAATTAACTCTTTGCTTTGTGTTGGCCATGGCACTTGAAAGCAAATTTTTTGTCTTTGCAGTTCTTTTCTTCTCCTTCAGCCACACTAATGCCTTGAAGTACAAGAAAACAAATATGCAATTCTACATGCATGATATTGTCGGTGGTCCGAATCCGACCGCTGTGCGGGTTGCAGGCCGGACGAACTTCACGAGCTCTAACCCAATGGCAGCAATGTTTGGATCCGTTTTTGTGATGGATAATCCACTGACAGTCACACCGGAACCCAACTCCACTGTGGTCGGACGAGCACAAGGTATATATGCTGTGTCATCTCAGCAGAATGAGTTAAGCCTTCTAATGACATTAACATATGGGTTCATTAGTGGACCATACAATGGTAGCTCATTCAGTGTACTTGGCCGGAATCCGGTGATGAGTGAGGTTAGAGAAATGCCGGTGGTCGGTGGCACCGGAATTTTTCGACTTGCTCGTGGATATTGCTTGGCGAAAACACATTCCACTGATCAAATGGATGCCATAATTGGATACAATGTGACCTTGATACACTATTGAGTACTCATTTATTTAAAATTTTTATTCTTGAATTTCTAATTTTCTATGTATAATTAGTTTTTATGTAGTTGCATAGTCTTCCAATTTTATGTAATTAATTATTTCATAGAATAATAAAAGATAGATGATTTTTCTATCCATTAATAATAAAAATAGCGTAGACAAACTAATAAGATTTAGCTTAGTGATATTGATCCAATGATTTTTCTATCCTTTGATAATAAAAATAGCGTAGACAAACTAATAAGATTTAGCTTAGTGATATTGATCCAATGATTTTTCTATCCATTGATAATAAAACTATGTAGACAAACTAATACGATTTAGCTTAGTGATATTGATCCAATGATTTTTCTATTCATTGATAATAAAAATACGTAGACGAACTAATAAGATTTAGCTTAGTGATATTGATCCAATGACTAGAGCTTTGAAGTTTTGAGTTTGAATTTTCATTCGATTCCTTGCCAAAAAAAAAATGTATATCCCAAGTAATGGAGAAAATTTTGGGAAAGGGAGCAAATTTAGATAGAATTAATTGATAATATTCAAATTCAAATGGCGAGATATTCTCTCATCTATATGGTTGGATGGATTAAAGAGTATTATCAACGGCTTAATTGTACGCACCGTGTCCATTGGTCAATGGAGAGTGAGATAAGAAACATGTCTAAGGTTAACCAGAAATTGTCAACAAACTCCAAGAGCAACGGCTCAATGATCAGTCCTCATTTTCAAGATGAGGACTTCATAGTTTTTGGCTTTACACAGGATGGTGCCCTTGATATCGTACAACAATCTCCTTCGCCAAGCACTACAAAGGTCAGTTTACATTCTTTTAAGATTTCAGCAAATGAATTTAGGTTTCTAAACCCAAATGCTCAGTGAAAGAAAATGAAATGTTAATCCCAATAGGGTGTGAATGAGTTAAAATGAAAATTTTCTAATTTAACTAGAGGTTTTGGTGGTTGTCTGTAGGGAGAGAAAACAAAGTCAGTAGATGATGCAAGCGGCAGGAGCTATCTAGTCCAAGAAATGGAAAGCCCTCCAACATTCTCTGTGGACTCTAATCATTCAGAAAGCAGTAAACCATCATTTTCTTTTCCTGTGTAAGCTATAAACCCTTTTGGATTCTTTCTTTTTTTTTTAACATAACTTAGTAACTACAAAAATGGTTTATTTGACTCTGCCTGAAACTATGCAGATTGCAGTGGGAGGTGATGGGCAGTCCCGTTCAAATGCCAAAATCACAAGACAGAGATGCCAGGAAGCACAAGGTCCTTTGTGCTCGCTTTCACTGTTGTAGATTCTGAAAATTTTTATTTGTGTTTGAATTTTTTTGAATAAAAAAAATCATAATTGTTGCTGAGTTATTTTTTCAGTGTAATAGAACGTAGAGCAACTTCAATATCCACCATTCAATTCTCATTTCAAATGATTCAGGATATATTTTTTTTTCTTTTATCAAGGACTAGCTTGAGCATCATTGAGTTTGAAATCAGTTACCATTAGTCATGTCACAGGACGGAATAGACGAAAGAGGTAGAGCTGAAAAAGAAATGAATTATAACATGATTCCAACAAACGTAAATAAACACAATTTAATTTGCTCCACACCTGAAAACAAAGGCATGTGCAAAAATTTATGTAATAGAGATCTTGAGTGGATTAAAAGACGTACTTATAACGAGTATGCAAACATCTACTAGTGACTTCAAATATAAAAGAAGCGAGGGAGGCGAAATGCTATAGCAAGTGTAAAGCCAGTTTTTTTTTAAGTCAATAAAATCAAGTGACTTCACCATTCGTGTTGGATCCAGTATGCAAGCACCCACTGGTGACTTCAAAGACATACATGTTGGATCTAGTATACAAATGCCCCGTAAGCACCCCGTTAAACCCCACCGTTCGAAAAAGCCATGCTACCACTTACATCATTGGATTTAAAAACTAAGGACTGGATATGTCGTCTTGCACTGGCTGCAGCAGCAATGGAATCTTCATCTTGTTTGTCCTTGGCAGTAGCAACAGCTGCAACATAAGCTTGTCTTGCTTCTTCCATTTTTTGCATATCCATGTCATCAAAATAATCCTGCACAAGAAAAAAAAAAAGGAAAAATAACAATAAAGGTTCAGTCACAAATAAGATTAAACTTGACACCCAGCAGAAAAGGAGCTCTCTTAACATCAAGTGTTTCATATCATGGAAAAAGAAAAGACAAAAATTCCATATTGTTCAATCTTTATTTCATAAAAAGATATGATGCAGAAATTTAAGCAGCAGATTCAGGAAAGGCAAGTGAGTAACAAGGACGAACTGAAGTTTCCGTTGTTAATTCTCTTTTTTCAATTGATATCCACATGACAAGTATATAAAATGCGAAACAACAAAAACCTTGGTAAAAAGAGAACAAGAAACTAGATGTTAACAAAAATTCAGATAAAAAGGAATATGAGCTTACAATGTCTGGAAGCTACTCTAAATAACATGGTTTGAAATCATAATCTTCAGCATATCTCGTGGAATCATTGTTTGTCAAGTCTTCAAAGAAAAGCATCAAGGACGAAATGACTCCTTGAAGAGAATCTAGATCTTCTTGGAGCTTTTCCGCTTTCCTATTGGATATCATTGCTTCCCACTGTAGCTTTTCTAGGGCAGCTTGCTTGTCTGCGAGCTTAATCTGCATGAAATGAAGTACAGCTGTTTACTAATGGCCAATAAGTAGTAATGAACAATAAAAGCAAGGCAATAAATAAGTACCTTTGCATCAGAAAGCTGCAGCTGAGTAGATTTAATTAAGGATTCCTTCTCAGAAGCTTGGTGTTTCAGTTCATTGAGTTTTCCTTGAACAGCATCCATCTGATTCTTTGAAATTTCTGGAGATTTCAGAAGTTCATCATTTTCCAATAACTTCCTTTGGAGATCTTCAACTTGCTCTCTCAATGCAACTAACTCTTCAATGTCCTTTTCTGAAACCAAAGACCTAGAGAAATAGACTGAAAAGTTATCAGCATCTTGATTATTACCTGCATTCCTTGCTTGGTCTCTGTCTCCATGTTCCCTTTTCTTTTTTGCTGGAATAGATTGACTTGCATTCCTCCCTTTTGGATCATTCATCTTCAATAACAAAAAGAGCAAAATAAAATAATTTACATGAAGCCATGATTTGGAAGAAATAACTCATCAAAAGCAAACAAATAGAAAAGCCAATCCCCAGTACACATAGCTCCCTGCTTCAGAGGGATTGCTTTATGCAACTTTTCCATTACTTTTTGCGAAGAGGTTTTGCTAGAATTCAAATTCATGACCTTCTGATCACAAAAGAGCAAAGTTGAGCAATTAACAATTTGCAAATCTTTTTTTTTATATAAAGATATGAACTAATTTAACGCATTAGCGTTAAATTCTACAAACTGCAAAAAATTAATTCATTTTCCATTCATAAATTTGTTCCAAGGCATAAACAGAAAATGAAAGTAGTCTTCAAGGCCCTAGTCATGTTTACAAACAGCACTTAAAAATACAAAGAACAGTAAATAAACACACAAACAAAAGGAAGTTACTTGAGTGAATCTAGTCATGCTGTCCAATAATGGCTGCATAGGCAAAAGCTGAATTGTTGAGGGAGACATGCTATTATCAACTTAATGCGGGTGATTGCTCATGAGTGAAATATACTGTTTCTCTATAAAAAGGAATCAATAGCAAGATCAAGTAAACTTGTCTCCATGCCAGTTCACTTTGAACATTGTAAGAACACAGTTGGCATCAGCCAAAGTAAAGAACAAATCAGGTTGGACGGATCCCAGCTTTGGAACATATAGCTTCCCTTCACTTGCATCAGTTTCCGCTCCTTTTGACCCTTATCCTCACCCTTTCATTCGCTACTTAATCTTAGCTTAATCCACCTTTCCCCAAGTTTCAACAAGCCCATCATAAACAGAGTTAATGATTAACTTCAAAGACTTCAAGGCAACTTCAAAAATTATGCCATTGCCTGTTCAAGAACTACGAGGTGAGGTCAAACCATTGTGCAGGCAAGCCTAACAGTAAATTTTTTACTTCTTTTCCTCAATGAACATCCATAAGTGCAGCCAAAAAATGAAAAACTAACATCTATAGATACCCATCCTAATGCAGTGCCACACCTGTTACCACCTGTTACTCATTCTTGATAGATTTATAGTTTGTGTTGTTCAAGTAAAATCAACACCTTGTTAAGATAAAACCTTAAACATTAAGGACGACTACCTGTGCTTATTTATCATAATCCCAAAGGGCATATATGTCTGAATACACTATTTAAGATAGCATTCTTTGCACCAAAATATGTACAAAGCAATAAAAGTTTATGTGAAAACCAATGTTTAGTCAGATAAAGCCATCTTCTGCTTCTCTTTGCATAGAAAATGAATTGGTGAAGAAATCCTAAGGCAAGCACCAGAGTCTATTATTCCTGGAGAGAGACAAGAAAAAGATACAAAGGAAATTACTAGTAAAAAATGTCACTTGTACTAGGTTCCAACAAATTCAAGTTCATAATGTATACTTCAACAACACCAGAATTATTGCACTGGAAATTAACAAGGAAACTTAAAGATTCGAGCTTCAATCATTAACATCCACTGCTACATATGCAAAAACAATAATTTGGCCAGGATAAGAAAACCAAACAAATTCCAACGTATAAGGGCCAAATACTATTAAAAAGCCAAAAAAAAAAAGTAATATATGAAATCACACCTTCTTGTATAAAGATTCTCTAGAAGGCGTCTTAGTGTAGATCATAGAACCATGCCGTGTAAATGAACAGCTGGCTTTCTGATGCTACAAAAGACAACAAATTTGATAATATAAATATGAACTAGGAAGAGTTACATGCATAGCACTGAAACTCAAAATTCTTTATCTTTAAGCTTAAAAATTGAATTGATTATAATATAGCATAGATTAAAGTTTTCGCAGTTGAACAGATTAGACAAGCAGAAGCACAAGGGAAGGAGAAAGAAATTACAATGAGGGACTCGACAAGAGGGAAGATCTCAACGAGATCGTTGAAGAGGTCGCCATGGACTTTGGCCCCTGCTCCAGTAGTGGATGCGTCGGGAGGGTGAGTTGGTCGGAGAGTGGGGGAGGAGTTGTCGTCGCCGGAGAGCCATGATTGTGGGTCTCCAAAACTGGAATTTTCTTGCACATACACAAAATGTTGAGGATCATTCATTGTTTTTAGAAATTAATATAAGTGAAGAAAAAGGAACACAAAAATGGAGAGTGGACTAAGTATGCATAGAGATTAGAGAGATGGGAGAGCGGACTTAGTTTTGAATTTCGTCTTCCTATTTTGGACATGAATTAGCACTCAGCAGAACAGTCTTTAAGATAAGTATAAAATTACTAAAATGATCTTTACCGGAATTAATTCGAGTAAAAATTACTATTTACCTACGGAGAAAAATTAATATTTATCTCACTTATTTTTACATAATATATTTGTATTTTTAAAATTTAAAAAAATATATTATTTATTTTCTGTAATTTGATATAATATATCAGTACTCCTTATATTTGAAAATTATACTATTTATCATCTGAAAGTTTGATATATTGCATTAATTTTCCTTTATAAGTTTGATTTATTGATAGTATTTTATAAGTTTGACATATTATATTAGTATTTTCTGAGCAAAAGAAAATATGTTTTTTAAAAAGACTATATAATTTAACGAAAATAAAATATAGATAATAAATAGTATATTTTTTAAACCTTAGAATATATTAGTGTATCATGTCTAATCACATAGAGTAAATAGTAATTTTTTCTTTACATATTAGTATTTAAAAGTTATGTCATTTGTTCATCTTTTTTATCATATTATACTAATACGTTATTTCGTTAGATTTTATATTTGAAATATATTAGATTATAGTGAAATGACCAAAAAAATTATTATTCAACTCTTAAAATTTGACCTATTGTATTATTATGCCTGAAATTTGACATATTATACTATTATATTTATAATGTTTGATTTATTATACTAGTACTCTTTAGACAAAAAATAATATATTTTATAATTAACAATAAATACTTTAAAATTTAATAGAAACACTACATAATTCTATGAAAAATAAAATAAAAATGGTAAATAACATAATTTTTAAATTTTAGAAAAATAATGATGTATTATATGAAACTTCCTAAATGGTAATTTTTCCTTTCACTCTACATTTACGGTGTATACCATCCTCAATTTAGTATTAATGCCACTCAATTTTAATTTCTAAATATTTTTAATTTTAATTTACGTAATTAAAATATTATTTTCATTTATCTATCGAATTGATAAATTAATCAATTGCAAGTTAGCAATTTCATACAATTGGTATTGTAATATCCCAAAAAAGTATAGAAATTACGAAAAAAAAAAAAAGGCTTTCTTGAATTAATGCAGCATCTGTTTATAAATTTATTATGGCTTAAGTCATACTCAGCTCTCTAGAAATATTTGTTTTCGCCATTTAGCTTTTTGTAACAATTTTTGATCAATTTAGTTTTTTGAACTCTTTTTTTTTTCCATATTGTCTCGTGTTCAATTCGTAAAATATGTATAGAGTCTTTTAATACTAACTTGACAAGGAAAAATATTTGACTTGGTCAATAATGTTATATCAACTGCCATGTCAGTAACAAAGAGCTATACATTCAGTTTTACAAATTGGACGAGTGGCAAAATGGATCAAAAATAGAGTTTGGATGACTAAGTAGACCAAATATCACTGTAGAAGACTAAATGGTGAAAATGAACGTTTTTATGGGACTAGATACGAGTTAAGCCATTTATTATTGAAAAAATGTCATTTCCGTAAGCAAAGCACACAAATATATATATTTAAAAAAAAAACTAATTAATTTTACATCAAAAAATATGGTGAGGAATTCAAATTCTAAATTCGACGGTGGTTGGTTAAAGATTTCACATCACCGGAATATTACCATTAAGCTAAAAGTAGAATTATCTTCTTTTTTTTTTAAATCAATGAGAATTTGTAGTATTCTGAAATTTCACTGATCTTTTTAAATTTAAAGTTTTTCTACAATTTATTTATTGTTCTAACTTATAAATGTACTTTGGGAAGTCACTGCAATCTCCCAGTAAAAGGTTTATAATAAAAATCAAAATTTTAAAAACATTGAATTTTTTTGAAAATAAAAGACTGAATAATTTATTAATAGATAATTACATAAATCAAATTTATTATTAGCAACCTATTAACACATGGTTATTTCTCTAATAAATTTATTTTTTAAAGGGAAAAAAATTGAATTTCACCAAAAAGAAAAAAATAGTATAAATCTACTTCTTGTTATTGATAAAGATAAGCCAATTACTGTTTTTGGGTAGCCTAATACAACAATGGTTTTGCCCCTATTGACCTGTTCAACTATTAAATTTGTTAATTATAAATTGAAGATAATTAACTGACAGCCTGTTTAATGTATACATGCACAGCTTAAGAGGGTTATTCTAATTTTGCTACATTAGTTCTTTGAACCCAATTTTATTTTATTCTTTTTCCTGGAAATTTTCTTTTCTTTCTTATTTCACTGATCATTATGATTTTGTGTTCCAAGCCATTTTCAGCTGCTACTTGTTTTTGCTGTTTATGTTTGATGAATCTCTTGGGAAAGGTAATTTGTCAGATATTGAACATGTAGTTCGTAGACTTTTTTTGCTTTTCTCCAGGATATATTGTCCTCGTGATCAGTTCTGATATGGTTATGAAAATGCAGGATTTTTGACAGAGAGATAGCAGACAGGAAATTTCCAGGTGCAGATTGAAGCTGGCTAGTGACAAAAATGTTTCAGTTTATAAAAGAGTTGAATATGATCTATGCAAATGACAATAAAGGTGAAAGAATATCCGCTTCTAATAACGTATATGTCCTGAATCCTGATTTCCATTTTGCTTTTCTATGTATTCTGATAATGAACATCTCTTACAGTCATTGCACCTGTCGACGGGCATTTTGAATCCCTTGATGAACCTGATCAGGACTCGAATGGAAGAAGTAGTTTAAATCTTATTAGGAACAAAGGGGATGGAATGGTAGAGACGAGACGAAAATCAGATAGTTTCACTTGGCAAGATTTGTTGCAAGAAGCAGGAAATCCTAGGAGTTCCACCAGTGAATCAGAAGATGGCAAGGCAAGGAAAAAGGTGTATGTCAAAAGAAATGGCGGAGATGGTAGAGATGATATACCGGATGTGTTCAAGGATATTTTTATGGATTCAGAATCGGTTTCGCAGGATGATTGTGCAGTTGAAAATCATGAATTAGATTATTACAATGTCCCATCTATGATTAACTTTGATTCAGAAAGTTGTGACTCAACCAGAGAAACACTAGAAAGATTGTCATGCATTGCCAATGAATTAAATCTTCCATCACCAATATTTGACACCCAAGATGAGGAAGATGATTCCAAAAGGTCTGCCATGAAGAGCCAACATTACTTTGACCAAATGAATGATGTGCTGATTGATCATCCTGATGAAAAAATTGTTCATACAATTCACCATGTTCAAGGGCTGAAAAATGACCACCACAAATATTCTGCTGGAGATTGGATTGATAATCCTGGCGAGGAATCAACATTGTTATCATCCACAGCCGAAACAGAAGAAAACAACCATGCTAGCGAAGCCTGCAGGGAAAGCAGTGAAGAGGAGAGCACTGAAAGCAGCGTTAAGGCAGCTTCGGTACACAGTGAAACAGAAGATTGCGAAACTGAAACTATTTTTAGGACTGAAAGTGGAATGGCAGCAAGACTAAGAAGTTCAAGTTCGTGTCCAAGTTTGGCTGATCAAAGTATTGATGGAGAATCTGACCCTGATTCTCTTTCATGCCCTATAGAAGAATTATGTCCACAGATTCTGCATCCTCCTAGAGGCTCAGTTAATTCAAATAGCAGCACAACCAGCGCATATTCCTTTGCTTTCCCCATGTAAGAATCCCTGTCTGTCTTGGTTGTTCTGATAGATTTTAATTCGGTGATATCCATCTGATGATCTAATCATGGTTGTTTGGTTAATGTATACAGATTGACAGACAAAATACCAGGCACCCCTCCAAGGATAGCAGGTGGCAGCAAGAGACAACGGCCGCCAACTAGGACAAAATTGCACAGGCATCCACGTTGGAAAGTGCTTGTTTGCTGTAAATCCATCAAATAATATTTGTCTTCATATTGACAATGGAGTTCATAAAGTATATTTGATATCTATGTTTGCCTTTTTCTATGAAATTTATTATGTCCATATTTTTTGAATGCAACATCCATTATCTTCTTGACATTTTGCTTAACATAATGGAGTATACTTGCCCAGCATTAGCCACGAATGTCACGAACATTTTGTCAAAAGTCTTCACAATCAAACTAGGCCCCCTTAACACTCACAAGAAAGTGGGTGACAAATTGTTGTTGCAACCAAGCCCATATATTATTAATTCAAAGCTTTGAATATTGGTGTGAGAGTTTTCACTCGTCCACAACTCAATTGTCAAAAGTCTAGTAGGGCAAGAAAGGCCCTAAATTGGTAGAGAAATGCAAGAATCACACGCATTAAAATCAGTGCCAAAAATGGAGGGCCAATAGATAAGAAGATGAGCCTAAAAAGGGCCGCCACACCAATGTGTCAAGAGGGAAAAAAAGGGAAAATGGTAATACCGAGTCATGATCCATGAGGGAGTGTGATTGATGTCCGGGTACAGCATGGTGCTGTCGCAATAAGCAGTATTGGCCTTTTGATATGTGCTTCTCGATTTGGGTAGTCTTTTCAGGCAATTAGAATGTGATAGGCCACTTCCCCCCTCGACAAGTCACATCTCATTTAGCTCATCACTGCCCCATGCCTTGGACCATTGCCGAACAAATCCCACTTATTCAACACCCTCTGACTCTACTCTTCACACCATTTCTAACGGCTTATTCTATATAATTTATCTCATTTAATTCAATTTTGCTGTATACAGATTGAATTTGGACTCCAGGGTACACATTTGAATTTTCCTACTGTCATCTCTACATCCCAAAACATGTTCCCACCTAATGCATTGTGGGAACTCTTCATAACAAAGTAGCTATAATTTCAGAACCCACAGGCATAGTTTAGGAGGAGATTCATATATCAACTTGAATTAGAATTCAAGTTAGATTCCTAATAATTTCAGATCATGCATTCGCAATATGAAATGTTAATCAACTGATTGACAAATTAAGCATACAGCAATATAATGAATAATCAATTAATCAAGACTCAAGGTTTAAGAAAAACTTAGCTTGCAATTCCAGAGATATATATGTAATATTAATTATGAATAAGCATACACTCATTACTCATAATGAATGTCGTCGTCATCATACAGCAGAGAAGTTCGTATTCCATGCATTCTCTCCAGCATTTTGACCAATGAAAGAGATATCCTTTCCATAAAAAATAAAAATCCCAAATCAGCCGGCTACATTGAAATTAAATATGGACATGCAACTCTATCAGTCATCACTTAACCAACAACATAAGAAAAAGAAATCTTTCTAATCAAAGCAAATATATGCATTGGCTAGGAAGGACCACTTGCAATTTGTGTACCAGTTTTTTACCCAATGAAGCACGTCTTCTCAAAAATCCAAAAAACTAGAGAGTAGAGTTCATTCGGACTCAACAGAAAGGAAGAAAATTTTTTTAAATAAATTATGTCTGCCATATTATCTAAAAACTAAATTAATAAATTATTGACATATATTTAATTATTTTATTATAATTAATTAATTTAATTTAATAATTAGATTAGTGTACAGATAATATATTCTACTTAAAAATTTATCCAGCAAGAGATTGTACCCGAGCAAAGCAATTAATAATAGGTTGAAAATGAAAAGCAAAGGCATGGGTAAGTAGTCTTGTTCATGTTTAATAAGCACATATTAAAAACAAAGACACTGCAGTCTGATAACAGAGATTCAAGATTCATAAACAGAGATGGTCACTCACCAAATGCGTGACTCGTACGGAGACCCACTTCTGCGCATGCCGAGTGGCCCTCCTCACAGTTTTACCAGTAACTACCACCTAATGTAGGCCCCACTGTTGGTCGCCACATCATTACCAATTTTTTGCATTTATGGAATAAATTATTCATAAACTAAATTTATTATATAATAATATATATATATATATTTTTTTTTTTTATTAATTCATATAAATATAATTAAATTATTCTACCGAATAAGTCTACCGTCCACCCCCGTCTCAATCAATCTGCTATGTTCAGCACCCACCCACTCTCCGAGCCAGGACAAACCGACTTCTCCTACTCTTTCCCCAGAGTTAAGGCCCATTTCCCTCCTCTCCAGTACCGCCACGTGGAGTCATAATCACGCATGGGACTGGTCACTGTATACCTGGGCCCCTACCGGTACACTCCACACTGCCTTCCGTACACCCACTCGAGTTTTTGTAACCGATCGCCAACTCCCATGTAATTATCGCTTCCATTATCTTCTATGGAGGCGACGTGGCACGTTCTCAAGTCAGTGATTTAGTTTGGACTGTTACTATCAAGATGCTAATCCCCTATTAAACTACAGAAAGAGACATTACAGATTGCAAGAATCATAGACGGAACGGAAAGCAAACATTACTATTTTTCTCTATATTTTTTGCTTCAATTTAATTCCACATACATCCGAAATTTTTTTTTATTAATAAAAAACCTTCAAAAAATTAGAAAAAAGAAAACTAACATGGAAGTTAGTTGCACATGAACATCAAAGATCAAACCCCAAACATCGTCCGAATTCACCAAATAAAAACCCCCCCAAAAAAAAGAAAATAAATATTTAAAAAATTTACACACAAGAAAAATATAAGTCATATTCATAAATTTCATTTCAGCTCTCTTAATTTTTTTTTTCCTTAATTTTTTTAGGTTAAAAGAGGTGATGAGATTTACGGGAGATAGAGAGTAGGTTGATCCGGATCATGATCAGTCCACTGACTCTGGCTCCAGTAAGCTTGATCAACGGCGTTGGGAAGATCAAATAAACTTTGATCACCCGTCGCTTGCCAATCCAACGTTCCAAACCCCACATTTCCTGATCTATTACTCTGCAAGGCGGATAATTCAACGCTAACCGTCGGATCAATCAAACCTCCCGCCATCTCGTGTATCTTCATGTCCTCCCCACTCAATCCCAGCATCTTCTGCTGCTGCGGCGGCTGTTGCCACTGCTGGTTCTGATTCTGTTGAACATGTTCGAGACTATGTTGGCCCATTATATTACCAAATCCAAACGCCATGTGCTCGTTCGATGATGTAATTAAGCTAGTAAAGTTTCCAATCTCCGAAAATATCCCGCAGTCCGATCCTTGCTCTAGCAAGCCAGGCTCAAAGCTCGGATTTATGTTGCCATGTCCAAATATCTTAGATTCACTAATACCATTCAGTATATTATTCGAGGCGGAGCTCGATGAATGCCCAGATACTACTTCTGCAACAGTGTTAGTAGTTGTGGTGGTGTTTGTGGCGGTCAGACTAGAACTTTCGCTGCTAGAATGAGAATTTGAGGAATTCAGCTCTCTTTGTTGTTGCTGCTGTTGCTGGTGGTGCTGCTGTCGTGGCGGTGTCGTGCTGGTTGTGGTGGTAGTGGCAGTCGTCGAGGTGGTGGTATCTATGGTCGAGGTGGTTTGTTTTGGTTTAGACCGCTTTGTCTTGCGACAGCCACCGCCAACGGGGACGTTACGGAGGACGCCGCCTTTAGTCCAGTACCGACGGCAGCTCTTGCAGAAGTGGCGAGGCTGTGAGAGGTTGTAGTTATTGTAGTAGCAAAATTTGGTGTTGAGAGATTCGCACCTCGGGCACTTCAAAGCTTGATGATTCTGGTGGTGGTGCGGCCTCAGTCTCCGGTCACCTCCTCCGCCGTTGAATAACCGGCTTCCGCCTCCAATCGAGTGAATGTCTTGCATATCTTAACGGCAGAAATTGCTGCTTAAAATATCCAACGAGCAGTTTTGCTTTTGACAACACTCACATTAACTGACCATAAAACCAGAGCTCAAAAAATTATCAGATGGAGAGAGAGAGACTCCCGCGTGTGGAAGCAGAGGAGAGAAGAAGCAGGTTTTGAACTCTGACAAATATCCCCTTCAAAATCCTCTAATAACCGATATTCTCCCTGAAAGACCAAAATATCCCTATACAAAACCAAAATTTACTGGAAGTATCCCCCCAAATGTAGAAACCCGAAACTAACCATTGCAAAACAAAGAGTTGAGCCGACATGAGGGGCGTGGCTTGGGATTTCAAGGGCTTGAGATCGGACCGTACGAGTGGGAAAAAGATCGAACCGTCAAATGGGGAACACGTGTACGGAGAATAAGGAAGAAGAGTTGCTGTCCACAAATTCAGGTTGTCTACTTGTCGGCCACCTCCGATTTATCAGCTATGCTAAATCGGTGTCAGTACAACAGGATGCAGGGAGCGCCACGTCGCATGTTATAATTGGTGAGTTGTCAGAAACAGAAACATGAATTCTTATTTAACAGTATTTAGATAGATATTATATATAAATCAAATTAATTATATAATAATATATTTTTTATTATTTTATTTTTAATCTTAAATAAAAATATTTTATATAATATATATATATATAAATAATTGAATTAATGAAATAAATTCTACCCACCTAAAAATATCTAAAAATTAAAATCAAACAGGTACTTCATATCTGCCCTCGTATTCTTTGTAAAATGTTGCCTGATCTTTCTGAATGCCCTGCTTGTTAATATAAAATTATTTTTTTATTATTATTTAATGCGTTTTCCGTTAAATTTTTTATTTGAACTTGTTTTTCTGCTGTTGTGATTGAGAATAGATAAGAGCCTTATAGGATTGACGTGACGGGTAGGGTAAACTATATTTTTGGGGGTGAACTTTTAGTAAATATGAATGCATTCATACAAGTTTTTCCTTAATAAAAAAATAATTCCGAATCAATTTTGTCTAAGAATAATGTTAGAAAAATAATAGATTTTACTGAAATAATAAATAATAAATTACTATTTATCTCTAAATTTGACATATTATATTAGTAATTTCTATAAATTTATACTAGTATTTTTTTTAAAATTTAACATATTGTATTAGTATTTTTCTAAATAAAAAAAATATTTTTTTAATTAATAATAAATATTTTAAAATTTAATAAAAATATTATATAATTTAATAAAGATAAAATAAAATAGATAAATAATTTCAAAGTTACTATGTCAAACCTTAAAATAAATAGTAAATTTTCGTAACAATTAAATCACAATCTATAATAATTTTATATTAGCAAATTAGTTTAATTAGTCTAATTTTATAAATAAAAAAATCAAAATATGGCTCAACTATTAATGAAATAATAATACAATATTGACTCATTATTATTCAAATAACAAATTACATATAATTCCCATGAGATTTTAATTTTGGCAAGTAAAAACAAATTAAAAAAAAAACTGATGGTGCATCTTTCCATACTTTAATAAAAATGTCATTTCATTTAACAATTAGAAAAACTTTGATTTGAATATATTGATTATCATGTAGTTAAAGTCGTTAGCAATGAATAAAAATTTTAAATTCTTATAAAATATAATTAGATTGTATTAAAAAAATTTAGAAAAATATCTATTAAATTGAAAGACTACAAATATTTGTAGTCAACAATTAAAACTATATTAAAACTAATTTTAATTGCATCATATAAAATCTTAATAATGGAAAAATACTTCTATGTGAGTTTTATTTTATTATAATAATTAATAAAATTTGAGTATTGAATAAATTTTTAGACATGATAGCGTATCTAGTGTGGATGTAGTTTTATAAATGGTTATATTTATTGTTCAACAATTCTATTACAAATAAATAATGCATTTAATAATCAATTATTTATAAACAATAACAACTAATATATTTTTATTAAATATATACAATTTGTTATAATAAACTATTCGCTGCTGGCGAACAATTATTTAGAATAATAATCAACTATCAATTTATCTTTGTTTGAACGGAATTACGCAAAAGGTGAAATCTCTTCAACTATATTTTATAGCACGAATTAGTTCATCAATTTTGACTTAATATAATAGAGCCTACAAAGTTTAAAATTGGTACAATCAAACTCTTCAATTATATTTTCATTAACTCATTGCCGTTGAGTCAATTCGGCTTCTAAAAATAGTATTGTTTTGCCTCAATTAAAACAATGTCATTTTTAATTAAAAAATAATTAGATGTTAATTTAATAAAAACTTTGCTATTTTGAGTTTGAAATAGAAACGTCAAATGTGCAAATTAGTTTTTTTATTATTGACTCGATGTAATCAAGTCCTTGAAGTTTAACATTGATGCAACAAGCCCCTCAACTTTTTTACACTATATATGCAATCACTCATACCTAATGTAATTAAGAAAGATATGTAACTATAAGGTATAAAATAATTATTGGATTGATTAATTCAATGAAGTTTAGTACCATCAACTTTACAATATGTATAAGGTAATCATACTATTGTAGCAACATTAAAATCTAAAAACTGTATATCAAATGCCAAAAGCTCAATACATAGTTTCGATACTCATAAAACTTTCGTCGTGGATTTGATTCCTTCCATAAAATCCATTTTTGAATGGTAAAATTGCAATAGTACATTAATAACTCACAACCTTTTTGACCCATTCATTGTGATTTACTAAGACAAAAGAAGATGTCATAATCTTATTTTACGAATTCTAATCCTGAAATTTCAAGCAAGAAAGTTTTGCATATAATAGTTAGAGATCAAAAAATGCAAGATTATAAAACATAGAGGTAGAGTCGAAGAATAAGAGATTCTAGAAGGAGTAGGTTTTTTTTTCTTTTAATTAAAACAACACTGTATCAACATAAATAAATTTTTTTAGAAGCTTGATTGCATTGATTTTAAACTTCAGGGATTTAATTGCACAAAATTAAAAGTTGAAAGCTAACTCGTACTAGAGAATTTAGTTGAAGAATTGATTTGCATCTTTGGCTTTCTTTTTTCAAAAGCACAAACGACGTAGTTTTACCTTTAGATTATACGATATTGTTTTGGTTTATTTTGAAAATTAAAAAAATAGATACGATGTCGTTTTGGAGTGATTGAGTAAGCTCAACAATAGTGGATTAATGGTGTTAATGGAGAGTAAGTTAAAAAATCTGATTGCAACGATTTTGAACTAGAATAGTTTAATTGCTCTTAATTAAAATTCAAAAATTAACTTAGACAGTAGACCTTATTTTAAGAACTAATTTACAAATCTTGCCAACTAATTTACTGGACTTTAAACACTATCATGTCTAAAATTTAGAAAACAAAAGTATGTATATGTGTTTTTTTTCTTTTTCTATATTTTAAAATATGGCTAAAATTATTTGCAATCCCTCTAATTAAATTGAATAGCTATGTATGATTTATGCCTTGAAATATCAGTTATCCACTTTCCCTAAATCTCTCTCAGATTCTCAATGTCAAAGTATAATTAGTATATGATGAGTTTCAAACAAGCAATGGTAGTGGCCCCACCTCTAGAGGCAAAATCAGCCGTCCAATGACTGTTCATTAATGAAAAACCGCTGCGATCCTAAAACCAGACCCTAAATTCTAATCACTATATCAGCCGTCCATCGACTATTCTTGATGCGACTGCCTCTCTGTCAATTTGGTCATTGCGACTCCGGTCCTATTTTACACTGCTTTTAGAAAAATTATTTAAAAAAAAAAAATTATATTTTTAATTTTTTCTCTTTAATTTTAAAAACTATTTTTATAAAAATAGATGGATAAATATTTTTTTAAAAACAGATTTAAAAAAATAATTTATTAAAAATTAAAAAAATGAAATAATTAATTCTAAAAAATTTAAAAACTGTTTTTAGACACCAATTTCAAACATTCTCTCTATCTGCTTGTAGACATCAGTCAGGCCGGGGAAATTCTGATTTACTCTAGCACCAATACAAAATGGTACGAATAGGGAAAAAAATAAGGAATTTTCATAAAATTGGGAGAAAGGGCTTAACTATTTAGTAAAATACAGATTTTTATCATTTTTCTTAAAATAGAAAAAGGGCTATTTTTTTAAAATTACAAAAAGTATTCAAAATATTACAAAAATACTAAAATTTAATATATGTAAAATTTTATTTAAAATTTATCACAAAATTAATAAAAATTGAAATTATAAAAAATTTATCAAATATTTACTTAAATTTTACTAAAATTATATCAAAAATTTATCCAATATTTGTTAAAAAAATTAATGAAAATTAAAATTTACTCAAGATTTACTAATGTTTACTCAAAAATTACTCAAAATTTACCACAAAATTAAAGAAAACTGAAATAACAAAAAAATGATCAAATATTTACTTAAAATTTACTCAAATTATACATGATATTTACTAGAAAAGTTGAAGTTACACAATATTTGTTCAATAATTACTAAAGTTTAACCAAAATTTATCCAAAGTTACATAAAAATTAATGAAATTTGAAGTTACACAATATTTACTTAAAATTTACTAAGATTTATTTAAAAATTACTAAAGTTTTACTCGAATTATATCAAAAGTTTATCCAATATTTACCAAAAAATTTACTAAAAATTTATCAAAGGAATACTCAAGGTTTATCTAAAATTTACTAAATATCTAGCCAAAAGTTTACGAAAATAAATAATCTTAATTAAATACAAATCAACACATCTTTTTTTATAATTAAGGTTTTAGTCAAGATTTATTTTGTAATTAAGGTTTATAAAGGTTTTATATATTTCATTTCATAATTAAGTTAATTAAACAATGATTAAAAATAAAATAAATGCATGTATAAGAATAATTGGTGGTTATACAAGTCAATTAAATTCATAATCCATATTTAAAAGATAAAAAAAATCATTTTATTTCTCAATTAAATGAAAAAAATGTGATAAATACATACTAAATTTAATATTTGAAAAGAAAAAATGAACAATTGATATGGGAATGAAAAGACACAATGTGCCGGTAAATTTGAAAAAAAAAAAGTTAAGAACCTTGTATCCTGTGTAAAATTTCCAAAAAATTATTCATTAATTATGAAATTGGTCCAAAATCGAATTCAAAATTTAAATCAATTTGTTCAATAGTTTAGATTTAGGATAAAATATTTTTTAAAAAAAATTTGATTATTTTGAATAATAGATAGATTTTGCACAATTATTTTTTAATATATATATATATATATATAAAATAAATGACAATTTCGATATTTTGATAATATTTTCTCCCTACCAATTTGATATATTTACTTTTCTGTTTTACTGGTTATAAAAAAGTCTACTTTATTTTTTAAAAATATAGCTACGTGTTAATTCTCTATTATCACTATTTAATATGTATTTTTATCATTAAATATAAATTATTATCTTTATTTTTCGATAATGCCTCTAATTGACATATAATTATATCAGATAAAATGTATATTTTTAATTATATTAATTACTTTTTCTTAATTTACAAAAAAATAGAAATAAGTCAATTTATTAAATTAAGATGAAGAAAATACTAAATATATGTTTGCAATTTCACCTTCAAACAAAAATTAAAAATGTTTGCATGTATAAAGAGATATTAATTTTTGGGTGACTAGAAAGAACAGAAAATTGAATATGATCCATAACTACAAGGTACCCACATTAAAAAAAAAAAAATCAAGGGATAAAAGAAATAGAACAAGATTATATGATTTGCTAGAATGAAGAGGCAATCTTAATGGGAACAAATTCACATGCACATGGGGACATCTTGAGGAAGGGGGGTCTCCAAAATTAGGTATTTGGTACTTGTCAACATCTCAATTTCTCTACACATACAAATATAAATAAGGCATCATCCATTTGGTAAGGATATCTTCTTCCTTAACTAGAGATTTTAAATTCTAGCCATAATAGCCAAGATTTTAAGTTAGAGAGTACAAAAATATACTTGCATATCTTTTCAGAGGGAATAAATTTTAAAAAAATATAATAAATTTATATGTTATTACATATATTTTAAGAAGTTGAAGATATACAATTGTCCACTCTCAACTGAATGTGATTTTACTGCTGAGTTCGAATACTACATATAAAACATCTTTAAAATTTAAAAGGGCACACTTTATCCCTTTCATAGACTTGTGAATCTAAATTATTGGATAACTAAAAAAAAAAAAAAAAAAGAAAAGGCATCATCCATTTGATTATATTTGTAGGGTTTCGGTTAAAATGAATTCACATTGTGTAAATTTAACCCTTTATATACATATCTTTCACAATCTTTGTAGGATTGGAAAAAGATATTGGTGTTCTTGGTTTGTACCCTTTTAGTGGATGTCACTTTCTCAAGCCACCAGCTTCGGGCTTAGCTTCCTAAGGCCCAGTCGGTTGGAGTGATGGCATCCTCTCAGTTTTGGACCCCACCACCTATCATGTGCTCTTGGGCCCCAGCCCATCCACTACTCTTTCTATTTTATTTCCCCATTTCAAGAAAATTCAACTCATTGGATTATTTTTCCATTTGATTTCTACCCTTTCTCACTTTATTAGATTAGTCTTCTCCATTAATTCATTTTTTTTTTTTTACGTTTCAAACTAAAACCCTTTTAAGTCAGGGGTGAGCAAAAGGGATGCAAAAATATAGAAAAATTTTTAAAAATGTAAAAAAAATTTCTAAAATATACATTTAAATCTTTTTTCAAAACTACTAAAAATGGCCTAAACAAATATATATATATACACCAAAGTCACCCTACATATACTTAAAAAAATATACATACCTTGATTCAGTATATACTCGAGCAAATAAGCTCAACTAACCAACCCAAACTGCAATTTCACATGGATTCATCAAATCAATAGGCAAAACTATGAATTTTAGCGTTCAATAAACTGATTGCAGAAAGCAACAGAAGAGAAAAGTGAAAATAGACATGCTTCTTCGAATGATAAAACGATGTCGGACTCAGCAGCTGATGCAGTTTCAATTATATCACTTGTTGGACTGAGAAGAAGAAGATACATTTTCTCTCCCTAAAATTTTCCTTTCTATCCAACAAATCTGTAGCGAATTGAGGGTCAAAAGATCGAATCTACCTTTTTCCTTTTTTTTTTTTTTTTTTCTAGCTGTAATAATCTCAGAGAATAAGAGATATAGCAACAGAAAATTTAAATAATAAATAAATATTATAAATAGGAAACGAGAGAGATGGAGAAAGAAAAACGAAAGAGATGAAGCAAGTACATTGCTAAGCGAAAAATGGGGGCGTGGGGCCGTCGCGATTTGGAGTTGGTGAATCTCATTGAAGGTAAAGCAAGAGCCAACTGCCTGTTATAAAAATAAAATTTTAAAAAATCGGTAATATCGAAAACAATTTTGAAAAAACGAAAATAATTCTGTAAATAAAATTTTAAAAAACAGTGATCAGTGAAATTTCCAAATTTATATATTATTTTATATATTTTAAAAAGTTAACTAACATATTGTTTGAATTGAAAAAATTTAAAATCTCAAAAATTCAGATAATTTTATTGTTTAGTTTGACTATAAAATTCAGAATTTTTTTTATATTCATATTTGGTTCAATAACCACAATCTATAGATTTAACAATTAATTTCTAATTTTATCATTTTTTAAAATATTGATAATTTATTATTAATTAAGCATATATAATCAATTTCACCATATACTTTAAAATTTTAAAAATAAAATTGATTATTTTAAGAGTTGAAAAATAAAAAAATAAAGTTATTATATGTTATAATATTTAATTACATTGTTAAAAAATATTTTTTTATTAATAATAATAATAATAGTTGAAATTAAAAGAAAAAAGATTTTTACTTTTTCAGAATTAAGGATAGTTTTAGAATATTATTAATTTATCATGGATAAATCTTAGAATAAAAAAATTTAGCAACAATTCCTCATTGATCAAAATTTATGGATGTTAAACTTTCTTACCTATGAGATGAGAAATCAAATGAAGGATTTTGGTAGATGAAGAATTTTCTAAAATTTATAAATTTTAACATTTTTTAAGTAGTTAAATGATAAATTTGACATAAATTTATAGATCGTTCAAAATTTCTTATATGAAACCTTTGTATCCAAATAAAGCCTAAGTACAATAGTTGATGAATGTGGCTTTGCCACTTTATTTGAAAAATTGTTTCTCCTTATTTTCCCTTTTTCGAACGAAAACCGAAAAAACGAGTAACAATAATAGATTTCACACAAAAATTTCACGATTTAACAGAATATTTGATTATATTTAGTTCGAAGAAAAATAAAAAAAATATAGAAAAGTGATAAAAAATATAAAAAATTTTTATGAAATTTATTTTGTATACATGATATTTATATATATAATTTTTTACTAATATAAAAAATTTATATTAATTGAATATTTTAATAAATTTTCACTTATAGATATTTTTATATGATAAAATTAAAATTTAAATATATGCTGAATTGTTATAAATTAAATAATTAAAACTGTCCGTATAATTCGTCCTAATTAACATCCAAGTGGAAAAGGTTGGAATTAAGACAAAAAAGATGAGGTGACATTTTGAACAATCTTACCAAAATAATTGAATAATTGAAGACTAGGGACTACAAAATTTGACTTAAGACTACAAATAATTTAAAATAGAATAATAAAAAAAAATTAGCATTTTATTGAGCAGTTGGATTAGGTCAATGATCTCCAGTCCAAATCTATTCAACCAAAAATGATTTAATAAAATTAAGAGATAACAATTGCAGAATGTTAAAATAATATTATATTGTTATGTTAATAATTACACGCATAAAAAAAAAATTATAATCTATGTTGGATCATCATGTATATACCCAAAAGCTTGATGGTGGAATTGAGCACATGAGCTCATGATGGTTATGTTTAAGTTATAATTTTATGTTTTTTTCAGTTACATTTTTTCAAAAAAAAAAAAAAAAAAAACTAGTGAAAAAATTGAATTGAGAATATATGTTTCTGGTTCATAATTTAGTTGTGGAGAATTTGATAGCTTGGGTCCCAACTCTTTGAACAATCAGGGAGCCGCTTTGACAGGTAATTTGTGGCACTTTTAGAATTCAATTATTTTGGTCCCACTTTATTTTTGTTCTCGTAATAAACTAATATAATTTTAACATTAATAATAATAAAAAATTACAAAAAAAAACCCCATTCAGATTTTAAAAATTACATATCCTCTATCATTTAATAAAAATATAGCTTGAGATAACAATTAAAGAGAATGAAGTTTGAATGTAACTGATTATCTTATAATTACAGTCAACGGTAATAAATAAAAATTCTGAATACTTATAAAAAATCATTAGGCTGTATATAAAATTTTACAAAATTCATATAAAAATATCTCAAATATAAAAAAATTATATGATATATTATACTACAGTGTTTAAAGTTTATAATATCAAATGAATAGCCATTATCTTAAACCATGGGAGTGAACTATTAATTTTTTAAAAATTTATTTTTAATTGCAATTTATTAAAACCTCGTGGAAGTTTTCTGTAATTTGTTATAATAATAATTAGTTGAATGGATTAGATGGATCCCGCATATATATAAGTAGAATCCACCTAATCGGACGATTCAAGTGTATTCGTATATTGTTATCGTTTTTTTTTCTTTACATTTATAAGAGGAAAAATTTTTAGATAGATTCGGTATATTTTGTTATTTATAAATTAATAAATCATATAGTAATATAAATCATTATTTACATAAGATATATTGCAATGAATCTATCTAAAAAAATTTTCTTCACAATAATGAAAACCCGGCTATGAAATTTATGCTCTAAGAAGAGCAGCACCGAGGACCAAAACCCTATCTAGCAAAACCCAATTAAGAAGCAGCCACAAATACTGAAATAATTATGTGATGTCTAATCTTAAACATAGAGGCTTGATCCTTCACTATAATTGAAAGTTGAAAGAGATAAGACCATTCACATACTGTATGAATACAAGTGTCCTTTTTTTTGTATGTTTGTGCATGAAAAAAACCCTAATTTGATTTGTAGTGTGAGCTCATTTGCACATCAACTATGGTTTATGTCACCAATTTTTCAGTCCCCACTTTCCATGGCTATATCATAAAAACAAACCCATTAGGGACCTTTTCTCTTTTGTTGTTTTCCTCTTTGTTTCTTACAATCCATTGATGTTTATGCAAGATGGGAACTCCCCAGGATCTTGTGGTCATGTCTTCTCGATCCTGCATTACTATATGCACAATTACGTCCTAACAACCACTTTCTAACATTCAAAGTCACGTCACTCATTAATTATCGAACAAATTATTATGTAAATTTAGTTTACTAAGACTCCAATCATATAATTGTATACATTTAATTATTTTATTCACATTGGTAGGTATAAATATAACAATTATTAAATTTACATACATATTATTATGTGATTGGATTAATCTACATATGAAGTAATACGTTGAAATTTGTTAGAAAATAGATGAATATTGTTAATTAATATACGAATAAAAAGACAAGAAAAAGGTAGGGGCATGTGTTCCACACAATTTTCTTAAGACAAATTCATCTCCTACCACCGGTATTTAAAATAACTTGCGTTTGTCTCTAAGGATACAACAAATATTAAATAGATGTTGAACACACAACACCCACTTACAGCGAACTGAATACAGATCATTTTTTCTATCACTTGAAAAAAAGAAAAAGAAATTGGAAGAAGAAGATTTTCCCAAAGAGACTTCAAAGAAAAACTAAAATCCTTTTCCATAAGAGCCAAAAACTCATATTTATACTAGATAGAAGAGATATTGGATTAATTATGATTAATCTCTTTAAAGACTACTAATAATATAATAATGAATTTAATATTTAAAATATCAAAAAATAAAATTTCAAAAGACAGATCTAAAAAACAATGCACACGGGCATGTAGAATGGAATCAACACTGTGTACATACAATGACGCAGTTGTGTAAATCGACACGGGAGTGAATTTAATCTTTGAAATATCAGAAAATGAAATTTCAAAAGATAAAAAACTTAAAAGACAAATCTATAAAACAATCCACGCCGGCATATAAAATGGAATCAACATTGTGTGTACAAAAGACAATAAGGTCAAAAAATAAATTTGGAAAACAATCCACATGGGGGTGTAGAATGAAATCAACACTGTGTACACACAACGATACAGTCATGCCAGTCTCCTAGTCGTGTAGATCGACATGGGAGTGTCGCTTCAATTTCCAAAAATAAAAAATAGGGCTTGGTCCGGACCATGAAATTTTAGCCCAACATTCGTGCACTCACATATTAGTCTATCCCGGACTATAGATTTGCACACTCTGTGTCTGAGCACGCAAAAGAGAGTCTTTTATTCTACTTTCTTATCTATGTAAGAATGCATCTTACTATATAAACATAAGTTCAACTTTACATTTTTAATGATGTGGGACAACTCCAACTATCATTATTTTCTCTTTATATCTCCATAGCAAGGAGCTTATTTTGAGATTCAATTTCTATTCACGTATTCTCCATTTTGAGCATATGAATACATTAATTCATAGTTCTCATATCAAAGAACACATATTCGGATTTTTTTTCCTAAAACCGAGTTGTGAGACTCACTTAAGTTACTCTCTCAAAATGACTCATAATCACAAACTCAAAAGATAAATCTGAAAAACAATCCACACGAGCGTGTAGAATGGAATCAGCATTGTGTACACATAACAATGTGATTGTGCTAGTCTCCTAGTTGTGTAGATCGACATGGGAGGGTCGCTTCAATTTCCAGAAATAAAAAATAAGGCTTGGTCCGGACCATAGGATTTTGACCCGATATTCGTGCACTCATGTATTAGTCTATCCCAGATCATGGATTTGCACCCCCTGTGCCTGAGCACGCGAAAGAAAGCATTTCATGCTACTTTCTTATTTATGTAAGAATGCATTTTACTATATAAACACATTTCCAACTTTATATTTTTAGTGATGTGGGACAACTCTCACTATTATAATTTTTCTTTATATCTTCATGGCAATGAGTTTATTTTGAAATTCAATTTCTATTCACGTATTCTCCATTTTAAGCATATGAATATATTAATTCATAGTTCTCATGTCAAGGGACATATCCAGATTTTTTTCCTAAAACCGAGTTGTGGGACCCACTTGAATTACTCTCTCAAAATGGCTCATAATCACAAACTCAAAAGATAAATCTGGAAAACAATCCACACGTGCGTGTAAAATAGAATCAACATTGTGTACACACAACGACGCGGTTGTGCCAGTCTCCTAGTTGTGTAGATCGACATGAGAGTGTTGCTTCAATTTTCAGAAATAAAAAATAAGGCTTTGTCCGAACCATGAAATTTCGGCCCGATATTCATGCACTCACGTATTGATCTATCTCGGACCATGGATTTGCACCCCTCATGTGCTTAAGCGTGCGAGCAAGAGCCTTCTATACTATTTTCTTACCCATGTAAGAATGCATCTTACTATATAAACACAAGTCTAACTTTATATTTTTAGTGATGTGAGACAACTCTCACTATCACTATTTTCTTTTTATATCTCTTTAGCAATAAACTTACTTTGAGTTTCAATTTCTATTCACACATTTTCCATTTTGAGCATATGAATACATTAATTCATAGTTTTTATGTCCAGAAACACATATCCAAATCTTTTTTCCAAAACTGAGTTGTGAGACCCACTCTAATTACCCTCTCAAAATGGCTCATAATTACAAATTTTCCAATAAAATTACCTAAAATTACCAATGTGTATAATTTATTTCCAAAAAAAAATATTTTATTTTATGTATAAATAAACAAAATAAAATAAAATATAGTGATTATTCGATATAATTATATATTATTAGACACAATTATGAATTTTAATAATTAAAATAATAACAACAATAGAATTATATAATTAATAAAAATTAAAATTTTCACTATATCTATAATTTATGAATATAATTAATTAATTTAATATATTTTATTTTGAATAGATTGATTTTGAAATGATATATTTTTTTAATACAAATTTCCATAAATAATGCATTTTACTTAAAGAGGTTAACTTTATCATTTTATTAGAAAAAGTTTCAATTGTTTCAAAAAGGTTACAAAATTAAATTTTTTCAAACAACAGCTGTTTGAGCGGTCTATCAACTGCTATTACCAAATACCTTTACTCAGTTGTTTGAAGTTCAAAAAGTTATGAACTATTTTTAACAGTTGAACTAAACACTTCATTAATCTGATAATCAACACTATCAGATTTGGAATACAAATTCCCTTCGAACACAAATCAATACCATTTGTGGTGGCTGAGTATATTTTATTAAAGTGGTGTTGTTTTCAACAATAGTTGTGACAGTAATGCTAAGCATACTCAGTGATTAATCATGATTTGTGGCATTCAATTATTCTTAACAATTTGATGATGATCATGGGTTTTGTAATTCTTGTATAAAAGTCCCACCAACATTGGACCTAACAGACCTTTCCGTTGTTGTCTAGGGACAAGGACATGAACCAAAATATCTTACAAAACATAGTAGATGCTCTATCATTTTTTAACTGTGGTTTATGCCTTGTACCTCCTAAATCATCTATGGCCAAAACTAAAGTACAACTACCCATGATCAAATTTGAAAAGGTTTTAAAGGGAAACGCTAATGGTTGTAATTTGTAAAGGTACAGATAAATGGGTTATTGATAATTTGCCAATAATTCTTTGGTCTCATTTTGACATTGCCATTCATTTTGTACATTGTTGGGACCAACCAGCCATGTCTTGTAAGCCAATTAGTCCAATAGACGTAATTATCAATGTGCATTTTCGCATTCCCTCGAACCACCAATTGACTAGCGGGTCTCAATGCAATATGAGAGAAATTCTTATATAGATCGAGTTGGTCGATATAGATCAAATCAGTTAAAGAATACTTACATAGTTCTTTTTCATTGACTTGATATTTTATACACCAAATTTCCCACACATATAAACCTCTCTGTTTCTCTACATATCTGAAATAACAATGCAGTATACCTTGAAACTGGAGATACTCAATTTAACCAAGTTACAACAATACTATATGAACAAGGAAAAATATACAGCTACTACTAGCTAGCTAGTGACAGTATGCTATAGAAAACAATTGTGCGTTCCCACATAATGTGATTACATGCATAAATTTATTTAATGGAAAACATTGATTTTATCAAATTAATGATTGATAAAATAATGGACATCTCAATCATGATCCAAAAGAATCATAAATTTAACGTCAATTTCTGCACATGCACAGCAGCACAAGGTGGGGAATGCGGACCTTTCCCACGTCCCAACTAGCCCTGCAACTACGTTGGATCCATCACAACTGTTATCCATTCCCATCTATGATTATATCTGAGGCTGAAATTATTTAATTGGATGAAGCTTCGTCACATGGTCATCAATACATACAAACTAAAATTATTTAATTTGGAGCTATGACTTCAGTGCTAAATTATGAAAAATAAGTAAGAGTGCAACTATGACTTCAGAATCAGAGCTATGTAGATTCACAGACTCATATTTTCCAATAATCTTCCCACCATTAGAATATTACATGATCAAAGAAAAATAAAAGCTAATCAAGTTCAAAATCATATTTTCCTGAACTGTTTTCATTTTTCAGGCATGGCAGATTAAAAGAGCGCAAATATATATCAAAATGACACAAAATGTTTAAAGCTGAATTTAGAAAAGTCTCACATTTGAATGAAGGGCATGCATAACGCAGTTCATAATCATCTAAATTATCCACATATCAAATTCCATAGAACAGGGGCGAATCTAGGAGTTAACATCAATGAGGGCAAAATTTAGTGGCGGAGCCAGGCCTCCATAGCTAAGGGAGACAAACTTATTTTTTTAAAAGAGATCCCAAAATTAGGGGGCAAATATTAAAAAATAGTATAAACTTACATACTATTACATTTATTTTAAAAAATTAAAGATGGATAATTGTCCACCCTTAACTATAGGTGGCTCTGCCACTAGGGCAAATTTTTGTTTATGTAATAATTTTTAATAGTAAAATATATATTTCTAATAAAAACTCAACAAAAAAATTATGATGGGAGCAAAGATAAATTGTAATATGGGAGCAAAAAATATATATAACACATAATCACTTTTAAATTTTAATGGGAGAATGGGGGCAAGTGCCCCCTTTGCCCCCCATGTAAATTCGCCCCTGCATAGAACACACATCATAGAATAATTTAGATCATGGAATAGTATTTCTTTGTCACATCAAATTCTACAGAGCACACAGTGAGGACATAAATTTGCAAACGGGCAAGTCACTTGAATGCGGAAATACTTGTTTCAATATAGTAGCAGAAGCAAGTGCAGCAGAAGTGGCAGGAGGGAAAA
Source organism: Balakata baccata (assembly GCA_949630135.1). Taxonomy (NCBI): domain Eukaryota; kingdom Viridiplantae; phylum Streptophyta; class Magnoliopsida; order Malpighiales; family Euphorbiaceae; genus Balakata; species Balakata baccata. The sequence goes on along the minus strand of CATIWF010092396.1, from coordinate 13,194 downwards.
ACAAGATTCAGCACTTTCCAACAGTGTGCCCTTCAGCCCTCCTCCTCCTCCTTCCTTTCATATACACATATCATTAAGGACCATTCATTCACATTTGTAGGATGGGACATAATTCGCTATAGATGTGCACTGATCAGTATATTCACTAGCATCTAAGTTTCTGACAGAGCTATAATCGAGATTAACAGTCATTGTTCCCCTCAACGATGAAGAAATTAAGTCTTTTGAAGCAATGCTACATGTTAAAAACAAGATCTTGCTTAATGCATCTTTAGATGCTCAAGTGGCAAATCCAACTAGATTATGTTCCAATGTATCACTAATGCTATATTTTGCTGGAATTCCAGTAAAGTTCTGACATCATGTAAAACTTTTCTAATTCAGTTATATAACAAATGATGGGCGATAATATTTTCTTACACAGTATTTGGCAAAATCGTTATGAAGATTTGGCAATATAACCTCAACTCAATTCAGCACGACTATCTGTTAGTTCGCAACACAATGACCAAGTAAGACTTTTATAATTTAGTTATACAATTGATGACAAGTCTCAATATTTCTTACACAGTCAACATGAAATATTTGGCATATCACTCATCTCAATTCAGGTAATTACCTGTAATCTGCAACTAAATGGGTTCAGCTGTACATCCAATTTCTCCATTCCACACGGTTTAGGGTCTAACTCATCAAAACAATATAAGGCCACTTGGTCATTTCTCACTATTTTCCTCCAAGTCATCTCAAGTCTGCCCACCTGTCTTACCTTCAACAACTTAAATGCACTCTACCTTGCAGCAATATTACCTTATTAAAAAAAATCAAAGTTGAGGAACTTTGCACAAATAAATTGAAGCTAAGAAACCATGCAGAATATAAATATTTATTGATTGGCATGAATGAAAAACTGCCTAAAATTCTTTTGAAAATGATATGTCCAAATACAGCGGATATTAAATGCAAGTGAAGAATAATAGACATACTGTTCATTGTTTCAAGCCTGAAAAAGGAATTGATTAACCAGTAACCAAATAATGCTCTAACATAGATTGCAATAAAAACAGCACAGCAGACAGACATCAGTCCCAGTAAATGCATTGGCTGTACTTGTTTAGTTTATATTCATGAATCAAAATGACGTAACAGTTGGTGACATGCAAAGGACCAGAAGATTCATAACAAATAATCAAATAAAAAAAATATTAAATGAGCATGTGATGTCATTAACAGAAACAGGAAAAAAAAGAAACATGTCAGGAGTTCAAAAGTTACATATACACCTGTGACAATTTCCTGCACAAGAGATCTGGTAAGACCAAGAAAAAACATTACCTACAACTTCATTAAAAGGTGCTGTCAAGTAGAGACACCACCTTTTCTCAGTTGTTGTATTGCTGTGTACAGCTTCCTTCGAGGGCCAACAGCAAACAGACCCATCTCTTTGAGATCTTCAAGAGTAAGTAGCAGTAAAGCTTCCTCATCTACTTCATGCACTTCAAATACACTAGCATATTTACCAAATCCTTGCCCCTCCAACCATCTTGTGACAATATTTACATTAGTACCTCCAGACCTCGTCTCATTCCACTCCTGATCAAATACAGGAGACACATTATTCTCTTCATCACAAACATCCTCTTGGAAGAACTCATTAGAGTTTCCCTGTTGCCTCCTATCATCTGCAGGTTCATCCACATCAAACTCACAAGCCTCCTTACTTGTAGCTGGTGTTTCATTGTCTGATAAAACATTGGAGTTATTATTAGCAAGGTAATTAACATTGCATTCATCTGAATGGAACCTCGCTAGCTCCCTGAAACTGCAGTCTTTTCCGTCTTCACAACTAAAATGAGGGCTATGTTTAGAGCTCCAAACATTGCCGAAAACATTATTAGCCCCTTTGGTGGTGCGGCCTCGCCTCTTCATGGCTCTGCATTTCTTGGTTATGGTACCAAAATTCAGTTTGAGTTTGGTCATATCAATTTCTTCTGAGCTCACCAATTTAAAAGCTGATTTCAAAGAGTTAGGATTATTATTCTCTCTGTTCTCCGGCAAATCAGCTGAAATCTTAGGAGAAACACCAGGACCCAAAACAACAAACTCAGGAGGATTTTCCAAAGCAAACCCATAAAAGTGGTTCTGCTCACTACCATCAGAATTCAGAAAATCATTTTCATAACTCTTGTGCGCTAAATTTTCCCCGGTTTTCTGAGAGAACCCACATGCAAATGCTGCAGGAACATCCCCTATTTCTCCTAACCTAACATTTGGGCGCCTCTGCCTTTTTGAATTCATGCTTAGAACAAACATTTTACACAAATCTCTACTACTTAAAACCTGAAGAAAATCCCAAAAACACAAAGCCGCATATCAAATCCCAGAACCAACCAATTAGAACCAAACTTCAATAACAAAAATTAAACTTGAACATAAAAAATTTGAAACAGATAGAATATAGCAAAAACAGAACCATAAAAAACTTCATAAAGTTAGATACAAAAGATGATCATAATCCAATCCATAGCTACATGTTAAAGAAAATAATTACAAACAGGAAAAGGAATATTAAAAATCAAACCAACCCAGAAACAGAGAAAAGCAAAGTAAGGTTATGTACCTTATAATAGAGAAACAGCTGGAGTAAAGTTCGAATTTTTCCAGGTTTCCCTAAGTGGAAAATTGGGAAGTACACCTCAAATTTTCAAAAACGGTATGACTATCTGGTACGGGGGCGAAAGAGAAGAAAAAAAACACTAAAGGAAGTTATTTTTCCTCGTCTTTGTCGTATACATAAGACTTTGGACATGGATAGAGACAGATTTAGGAAAAGAAAAATCAACTATAGCGTCATTCTACCTTCAGATGAGCAAGCAAAGTCACTGAGATGAAAATAAATTACTCTAGAATATGCTTGATCTTTTGATAAATGAAAAAATGAAATAAATTATGAAAATAAATAATAAATTTACATTATTAAATAATAAATTTTTAATTATTAAAATAAGGTATATATAGTTATTAAATAATAGATTTATAGAAAAATTAGCGATTTTAATTTCTACATGCGCAAATAAATCTTTAGAACATTTAATAGTATATGCTCGGCGTACGGTATAACAATCTATAAAGAAACTAAGTTCTAAGTGTAATTCAGTGTCAGTCTGTTTGTATTTGTAATAAAAATTATTATAAATTGAGATAATTTTATATTATAAATAATTTTTAAAATAGTAAATTATTACAATTTATATAATTAAAATATCACCGCTTAAATTTATTCTATTTAAACGCAAAATCCTGTTTAATATTGTGCTTTAAAATTTTACCTGCTATAATTTTTAACAGAAGGTGGGTGTTTGTGCTGTGGGCGGGGCACAACAGTTGTTGGATTTGGACGCAAATTCCATTTTGATACTGTGCTTTAAAATTTTACCTACTATAATTTTTAACAGAAGGTGCTCAAGCATTATAGCATTTATAACTAATTCTGAATTTTACAATTTATTATATAGTTAGAGCTAAATTTTTAAAAATTTAAATTTAATTATTAATATTTTAGGTTTTATAATAAATTTTGTTTCAAATGTACCGTAATTCATTCCGAATTTACATAGCAATAGTAATAATATAAAAAAATATTAAAATATAAAATAATGATATAAAAAATATTGTAAAACTGATGTAAAAAAAATTGTCATATGAATATATAAACAAAAAAAAACACTGTTTACACATCAAATTACTATTAATTTATATTATATATGTGTCATGTGTTACCATTAAATGCTAATTAATTTTTTATCAAAACATAAAAGTTGAATAGAAAACCACTTTACATTAAAATTTAAAATTTATTATTGATAGAAATATTTATATATTATTAAATATATTTTAAAAAATTAAAGGGAACTATAGCCCTCTATGAAGTGAAAATGATTCCCCCATTACCCCCGATCATATATAAAGTCTTTTCTTATTCTTCCAATTCTATGCAAATTCCCTCCTTACTCCTCTATTCAAATAATTTTAGTTTTACTTCTCTTGACACAAAAATTTTTTGAATTTAATTAGAAATGTTAAATTAAAATTATAAATATTAATTTATTTTAAAATTTCTAAGAATTAATTTATCACTTTTTAAAATTATATCCATTACGAATAGAAATCCGCGTCCATCCATTAAAATATACACGGAAGAAATATGTCATTTCGCGGAAAAAAAAAGTGACATAAAGAAGATGAAATTAAAGAGAAGTTGCTGCGTGTTCGGCGAGGGGAAGTAAAAAAAATTTCTAATGGTAAATCTGTTCCGGCGTATTATCGTGTGATTGGCTGTTGCAGTAGCTTAGTCTATGTCACTTTGTACGAGGATATATTGTAAATCTACGTAACTATAACCCATAAAACGAATCGTTTTAGAACAAGGTCAACTTCACTATTTAGTCAACCTCTCCACGTGTAAGGCCATACGTCATTTGTCCCATCAAAATCCGTGCCTCCTTGCGCCCAAACAGAGTAGGAAAGTAACAAACAGACCAGCTCCTGAACGTCCTCTTACTTCCTCCTTCTCTGCGGCGAAGAAGAATAATAATAAGAAGAAGAGAGAATTCTGCATTCAGATACACAGAAAAATCCAGATTCAGCCATGAATTATTGGCAAAAGGTCCGGAACTTCGCCGAGGACGCCGCTAAGAGTACTCAGGAGATGACCAAGGAAGCGGCCAAGCGATCCCAAGATCTTACCATCGGCTCTTCTAAACTCTCCGACATCGTTTCTGAAACCGCTAAGCGTTCCAAGGAAATCGCTGCTGAGGCTTCAAAACGTTCCCAAGATATCACAATTGGTTCATCCAAGCTTTCCGATATTGTATCCGAGACGGCTAAGCGTTCCAAAGAGATCGCTGCTGAGGCGTCCAAGCGAGCTGACCACATCAAGACTGAAGCCATCAAGAGGGCTGACCAGATCAAATCTCTAGCCGAGGGGATCACACCATCTGTAGTGATTTCTCGCTTGGATTCTTCGGTTGAGACGCAGCAGGAGGTGAAGGACAAGGAGCTCGAGAGGTTCGGTATCACGGAGGAGTTAAGAGAGTTCGTGAAGGAAATTTCTATAAGCACATTTCAGGATTTTCCATTACAAGGTATGTATACTGCTCAATATCATTTTTAAATATAAATTCCTTTGGTTTTTCTTGTTTTCATCTTCTCTTTTACCAATTGATTTTACATGTTAAATATAAATATGAGGTTTTACGCAGTATCACGTTGATAAAAATTTAATCTGTAACATTTGCTTGGCATTTGGTTATTTAAATTGGATGATTATTTTGATATGTAGATGATTCGGAGATGTCTAACGTGCCCACGGTATCGAATGTGAGGCAGGATCTTACGCAGTTTCAAGAAAAGCATGCCAAACTCGTTCTTTCAACCGTCAAGGTTGCTTCCTTTTTTATTGCATGCACGCATCATAGATGTTGTTTTTACTCGTCAATGCCAATAAATTATACATTTAGCATTCAACCTAAAACTATGGGTCTTGTCGTGAATTGTTGGGTCAAAGACTCAAAGGAGCAGAAATTATGAGAAGAGTGACTGGTTTCTTAATGAATGCAATTTTGAGGAATTTAAACGAGTTCTCTAATTATGGATATCTCACTGTGAAAATGCTTGATATGAAATCTGACATTCAACCGGTGATAATAAGGAATGATGTTCTTAAATTGCGCTTGGGCTTGGAAATGACATTATATATATATATATATATATTTCCTTAATTTCTTCCAAGTTTTTTTTTTCCCTTTTATGTCATTCAGTTATGTTGTGTGTTGCCATCACTTTTCCAGTGTATAGCTAGATTGTCGCCAGCTATGTAATGTGGTATTAAGATTGAATTATTGGATTAATGGCGGCAAGCTGTTTGCTGTCTGATTTCTAAGCTAGTAAATTTACTTGGCATCAGTTAGAAAACTAGAGATAAAATCCCATCACAAGGATTAAGAAAGGTTCACCATCTTTTGTGTTGTGTCACCTAGAAGCACAATGAATAATGTACCGCTAGTGCAAAACAACAAAGGAAAGGATAATCCAGGAGAACAGAAGTATTTCAGTTTCTGAATCTTTCCTTCTATTATCTGGGACGTGGAGTGGCCTCACGACCTTGTTTGGCTGAAATTCAACAAACAATGCATGACTTTGCCCTTGTTTGAGGATAGATGCTCATTTAGATGATCGTTAAAATTTTAATTAATGCATATTTGTGGAGGAACAATGTCTTCACCAAAAAGCTTATTAAAATTTGTTATTTTCATGCCTAGTGATAATTTTTAACATGAGGTTCTTTTGCATGAAAACAGTATAAATAAGTGGCACACACTCATATCATATGACTGCCTTTTTTGGATAGTTCTGATTTGTGCTTCTGTTGGCTTGTATCAGCTTCTATTACAGTTGAGGACCTTGGGGTTTGACTCTTTGGCATGAGGTCGTCAACATGCAAAGTTGGATTTCATAGTTTTTCTTTTAGTTTCGTAATGTTATAGATAACGTTACATGCATCATAATAATTAAGAAAATCTTATTAATATGTCCAACGAATTTAGTTGAATGTACATTTGTTTTGCAAATCTTGGAAGTTCCTAATTGCATGTTTCTTTATGCTTTGTTTCAGGAAATATCCAAGTTAAGATATCAATTATGCCCACGTAGTATGAAAGAAAGAAAATTCTGGAGGATATATTTTATTCTAGTGAACAATCATGTTGCACCGTAAGTGACTTGCCTTATAAATTGAATTTTCATGTGTCTTTCTGATGATTTTAAGATATTCACAGCTTTTATAAATCGAAGTCTAAATGTGATAAATGTACAATAAATTTTCACTTTCTTGCAGCTGTGAAATCGTAGTTCTGTTATTTCAAATATGAAGCCTGTAATCTAAATACATTTGGCTCCCAAGTTGGAAACGCAATAAAACCGATTCAATGCAACTGTGCCTAAATGATTTTTAAAATTCATTCCTTTGGTAGGTATGGGGAGGAGGTTGATAGAGGGAGAATATAATATTAACATGTTTACAAGATTAAGGAACATATGCAAACATCTCATAGGACTGGTAAAACCTTTAAATGGATGGATGTACATTAACTAATATCTAAGCAATCTGATTTTGATTGACAAGGAGAATCATGGTACTCGAGAAAAAGAGACAATGGCTATGTAATATTCAGCAGATCAGATAGAGAATAATCTGTTTGATTTGCCTATTGGAATATTTAATCTAGTATAACATGTGTGCAATCTGACATGCAGGGGCAACAACAATTTTTGATGAAAATAATTACTGTTTTAAGCAATAGATGCATATAATTAAGATAATTGGGAATAATTGCTTTGTGATTAGCAACCCTTAGGCCTGTACATTGTTAGCAAATAAATAATATTTGGTTCTAGTTTTAGTCTTAACAACAGTCTTTGTTTGCTGAAGACACACCCACATAATCTTCTTTGACATTTGGGGTTAATTTTTCTTAGGCCTACTTTTCATAGAGCATTTAGTCGACTTTGTACTTATAATTTCACTTTTTCCACTCTATATCCATCCAGGAAGATGATAAAATTTTTTAAAGAAGGGATGTTAATTAGTTTCGTGCTAAAATGCTCTTAGTCATTAATATTGACGTACAGCTGTTCACTTAATGGCATTTTGAAAATTATTTTTTGCATTTTTAGCTAAAATACTTGTAAGAGATGTTGAAAATGTAAATGATTGCACGCTTATCTACTTCTATATATGACCTGATTTCTCCTGGGTTGCTCTTTTACTCTGGTTAAAGTTCTCTATGCTTTTGTAACACACGGTAAAACCTTATATCTTATAATTGCTATTAGCTTCGAGAAGAGGTACATGGAGGATGCTAAAAATAAATCTGCAGAGCTAGTAAAAGCTGATGAAGGAGAGGAGCATTACAAAGCTGGAGTAACTTCCCATCAAGATGTGAATAAATCAAACCAGCTAAGCAAAGCATTATCTGCTGAGCAAGATTTGGATGTATTTCTCCTCGGTGGAGACAGTGATGAAGGTCCTGGTATGTCATCTTCTGCGAACTGAAACGTGATCTTTCATTAAAATATTTGTTTACATTTTTTTGCCTGTTCTTTTTTTCTTTTCTGTATTCAGTTTTGTTATCCATTTTTATACAACCAGGTTGCATGTCCCTGCAATAACATTGTGCATCAACCTTCAACTTTTCAAACAGCTCATAAATTTTTTTTTTAAAAAAAAAAGATCCGATTGATCTTTATTCCTCAAACAAGTGAAAATAAATCATAATTTGATGTAACCTAAAAAAATATCATAATTTGATGTCAAACGCAAACTAAGTTGATCGATATTCTGGTTTTTATGTGCTGCTTTTGTGATCTAGTTGAGGCCATGTCATTTATTACTTTTGATTTCATATCTTTCCCATGCCCTATTCAGTTTAGCATGCATCATACGATCCAAGGTACCTTTATATAATTGTACAAGACAAAGATCAACTGAAAATTTAAGATGTTCTACAGATGATGATGATGATGGGACCCTTGATGATGATTTTGACAAGATGGTGGATAATTCAGTAAGCACATTCAGTTTCTTTTTTTCTGTTGTATCATTGAAACCATAAATTTTTCTGACAGTTCCCTGTCCATAGAGATGGATGATATGGCGTTCAATTAATTGCACTTGGCTCCAACACAGTTCAGAACTTCTGATACAGTAAAACAATTATTAGAAATATGTATAAAACAATTATAAATATGTTAATCAATCTCCAAGATAACTTTGTTAATTAATAAAAAAACAGCAATAGACAGGGATTGGTGGGGTGGCACTCGCCCATCCTTTGCCCCCATTACCCCAGTGGAGGAAGAGGATCCTTGTTTGAGGCATTGGACAATATTTCTTGCCAGTTGATAATGAGAAGATTTTGGATCAGGAACCTGATCCAAAAGTGGTTCGAAATTTAGGCCACAGAGGCAATAGGGAGGGTGGGGGATTTGGGTAGGCTTTGATACCTTTAGGACAACTCCTTTATGCCAAGGAGAGTTGTTTTAGTTAACTCAGAATAGGGTGGAAGAGGAACACTAATTACAATCACCTTTTCAAGTGACTGTTCAAAAATTACCATTTTATTGGTTGATGAGGAGAGAAAACTCCTAAAATAATTTTTATATTTTTTTCTCTCCTTATCTTTTGAATTTTCTCTCTTTTTATTAACCCATATAGTGATGAGTGTTAGACAGTCCCTTAAAAAAATGACTATACATAGTATTGCTCAGGGTGATAATTATGCAGAAGAAGACGACAATACTTGTTGTACAACCTAGGCCCTATTATCCTTTGAACAAAATGAAGTATTAACAAAAATCTACTTTCATAGTCAGTTAGAACATCATTCTTTGTGAACTTGGAACAACCTAGGCATGCATTTTCCTAGTGAGAATCGATTGCAATCCATATGGCCCCAATGTTTGGGGGCAAAGTGCTTGAAAATAAACGAACAAGCATGATCAATTGCATTCTGACAAATACGTTTCTACAAGATTGATGATGACAGTGCCAGCAACATCCTTATTTCTAAATCATTCTCCTGCGCATTTAGAAATTGAATCCAACTCATGTCTTTGAAATAAAGGGTCATGATAAACAAGAGGAGAGGTAAAGATGGTAGTCCTTGTGGCCGTTAAATTAGGGGAGAGCTATGTCTTGTTATGTATCCTATATCTTTTGGACGCTTCAGTGGGCTGAAGAGAAAGTAATTATTTCTTTCTTTGGTGCCAAGGAGAAGATGACTCTTGAAATAGGCAGAGTGGGTGGTTTGAATCTGATAAGCCCCAATATGTTACTCTTGTGTTAGGAGTGGGCTGGTCAGTGGTTATAGTGGTTGTGGGATGGTCATTGTTCTTGCAGTTTGTTGGTTCTTCTAGAATATTCAGGTCTGAGGTTGTTTAAGGATAGATTAGAGATTTTGTTTGCAAGTTGTTGCTTTAGGGCTGTAGATATAAACTGGCAGCTGGTGAGGGAGAGTTATCTTGAGCATTTTGTAAAGGTCCTTGTGACTGTGAAGAGAACAAGCCTCTCGAAAGCTTGTAACCCATTGGTTTTAGTTCAATTCCAGAATTCATTTCCTTGATTCACCTTAGTCTATTCCAGTTCTTATCAGAGACCTAGTTGGCACCGGAGAATATTGATCTCTGCTTTATGCATTTTGATTGAATTCCACCCAATATTTCCTTTTTGCTGTTATCAAATTTTCGTAACTTGCAGGCTGATGATAAACAGAAGTTGTAGAACATCAGGCAGCAGCAATCTGAAATGTCATCACTAAAATTCTAAGAGAGGAATTGCCGCATCAACTATTGAATAAGAGACTATATGTAAACCTTCTGTTTCCATATCACTGTTGTATTTTCCGCCTTTGCTTCTCATTCTACCATTTTTGTGTAAAGAATATTCATTTTTTTATTGGTTAAAATGTTTATCTCCAAATCTCCATAATATAAATATATATTCAGATTTGTTGTTTATATAGCTTGACTGAGTACCGGCATGGTTGCACCTCCATTTTCATGTAGTTTTCACATGCAAGTGTATTGTAACAGAGAGTAAGGAACTGATTTTCTAGTTGTTTGCCAGAAGGGTGATGCAAACTCCGTGAGAAGGCTTTGGCATAGAAGAATTCTGAGGTCGACCATGCAGTGACATGTATTTAATTGTTTTATTCACATTGTTTGATGTAAATAAATACGTATGCATGTTAATACGTAATTAGATTAATTTACAGATAATGTACTGGACTGGATTTACCTAAAAATTTCTCTTGGCACAGTATGCTGTACACGTCCGAGGACCTGTTATCATTATTGTTTTGTAATCTACCTGTAGGGAAGCTAAGTTTCAGCAATACACTGAAAAAGCAGTAACAGGAGTCTGGATTAGTGCTTGGCCTGCATCTGGATGGTGACTGATTTTGAGATGCACTGTATAATGCTTGGCTACTTGATTACGAGGCTTCATTTGCTGTGGTTTGCAGGGATCCAACTGAATCTGTATTATAACATCACTTGTAATTTTACACCCATTCCTCAACCTCTGTTTTGGCAAATAAACGAAAAATATATTTATATTTAGGGTTCTTTCACAGTAGTTATGCAGTATTTGTTTTTCATTAAAAATATTAGTTGGGAGGTCTAACATCGACATTGTTGAACAATATTTAATTTGATCATCAGTCTAAACTCTAAACTAACGCCTGAAAAAGATGGCAAACCATTCATTCTTTCCGTCAGTGTATTTAATTCTCTAGGTTGTTCCATATCCAAATGTTCTAGCATCACAGTGAATTTGTGCATTTTTCAACCGACAAATGAGACAAGTCTAGATAAAAGTGTTTTCTCACGTACCCAAAAATGGGAGAAGGAATTTTTTTGAAAATAAAATTAAAGAAAGAATTAAGTCTTACTCAATTATGGTCGATATTCTCGGGTGTGTGTTGTATATGTAATTGAACAAAAAGTGCTTGAATAATGAATAGTAGTATAGGAAGATAATATGTGCTTAGCATTTTCCAATAAGAAAAGAAATACTACTGGTTTCAATACTTTTTGTCCAATTTATTCTAATTTATATAAAATATTTGTATGCTATCTATACACTTATTTTTTTATTTAATTTGTATTAAAAATATAAATATTTTATATAAATTGGAATAAAAAGTGTTGAGATAAGTAGTATTTCTCTTTTTCAATTCACATTAATGCGCGTGCTGAATGAAAAAAATGATGTCTACCAACTAATTTGCACAGCTTCATTATGTTGAAGATTAGAGACAAATTTTGCTGCTACTCCATTCCAAACTAATAATTTTTTTTAAATAAAAAAAATTCAATTAACGGTTACTTTTATATATCCAAAATGCTATATTATTTTTTTTTTATCTTTGTTTTAATTTTATTTATAGTAATTTCTTTTTAATTATAAATATGTCTATAAAAGAGTAATTTAATTATATTTATCTATTTTCTTTCTACAATTAAGTTTATTAAATATTTTTTAACTTAAATACAATAGAATCAATTAATTTGAAATGAAACGAGTAATTAATTTCGAAATATAATGGGACCTTAGGGTTTATTGAATATTAAAATTAGAGTGCCACATGTCACGCCTTTAAACTGTCCTTTCTTTTGATTCTTTTAAAAAATGATAAAAATCAGGCAGTCTACACAGATCTGTATTGTGTGAGATTTTAAAAAGTCTGTGAAAATATGTCGGCTCAGGACAGAATTTATTGGATGAATTATGTAAATTGTAAAAATATTTTAATTATATAAATTATAATAATTTAGTATTTTAAAAATTATTTGTAATATAAAAATATTTTAATTTTTATTTTATATCTAAATAATACTTTTTTTAATAGTTTGTTTAGTATTGTGTTTGAAAAAAAAAAATTTCGTATTTTTAACCTTATTGAGTTTTAAAAACTGTTTTCGGTAGACACAGATAAATAAATATTTTTTCCAGAAAGATATTTAAAAAATAAATAATTCATAAAAAATTAAAAAAATTAGTCAATTAAATCAAAAAATTCAAAATATATTTTTGGAACAATAAATAGTACTCTCAAACACTCCATTAGTTTCTCTAACAGAAATATAATATAAAATATCTTAATAAATTTTAATAAAAATAAAATTAATATTGATATTTAATATCATATTTATATTAAAAAAATAAATAATTAAATATAAAAATATTTTTATATTACAAAATAAAAATTAAAATATTTTTATATTATAAATAATTTTTTAAATATGAAATTATTATAATTTATATATTTTTATATTTCAAATAATCTTTCAATTACTTATCCGGATTTATTGGGCAGGCTGAGTTCGATGAAAAGGGATGACATGGGCGTGAGCACCGCCGAACCCATCCCATCTCTATCAACAGCTTTAACTCTACAACCACCAATTGTTTTTTTTATTTTTTTAATTCTATTAGGAGTGTGTGATTGAACAATTGACCACAATAATTTTATGTTGGCATTTTGAAAGGAGAGACTCAATCTAAGCACATCCCCACATAATTCTATGTTCACCGACACAGTTACATTTTAACCACTTGCTAATCGAAACATC
>CATIWF010092393.1:0-26487 GCA_949630135.1 Balakata baccata | reverse complement strand
TTTCGTCGTCACTACCAGCACCGGCCATTAACTAGATTGACATCCCTCAATGCCGCTACCCGAGCATTGTCAATGCCAACACTGGAAACGTGTATTCTGCTGACGTTGCCAGATTTCAAAAAAAGAAATCAAATGTTTTTTTTTTTAATTTTTAACGGTTAAAAAATTAAAGGAGAATGGTATTTTCCACATCATCTGACAAAAAATCCAGTTGTTTTAATTCTATTGGCCAACATGGCATGTCAGCGCACATATCTTTCATGCTTTTGGACTTCACTGGAAATTTCTGTTTAATGTGGTAGTTTATGCCCTTTTTTTATGAGGTTGAGGCAGCTACTTAGTCTAGAAATATAATTTAAGAGGCAATCTTAGCAAAAAAAACCGATATGAGGAGCAATCTAAGAAATTTGAACAATTTCAAGGAGCTGTATAAGAGTTTTGCCAAAAATAAATAAGGAGAATCCGGTGCAATAATTAACCGGCCGCATTTCTTGCAGGCGACTGTAATTACCTTGATCATATATGAGAAAATGCTACCTTGAGCTTCTTCAATTGGTGGAATTTCTTCGATTGAACCAAATCCAACTAAAGTAAGATTTTTTAAGCTGAAAATAGTACTTCAAATCTTAAAAATATCAGCAACTTCAACATGTATATAATTAAGAATGCAGCTAGTATTCTGCAGCAATGAATCTCAATTCTAGTTGCAGCAGAGCAACATTATGCTTAATTAATGGACAACACAAGAACGATACAAAACTTCCAAGATGGAATGGTTACTTTTAGTCCCGCCCAACAATCAAGTTGTTTGCTAGTTAATTTAGCTAATTAGTTTGTAATTAGCTAGAGATTTAACGCATTTTGTGTAAGGTATTTTCAAAATGTTAGTATCTGTCACGACCAAGTGATGAGTGTCATACATGACAGATTGTAGAGCTGACATCTAGCTGGAGTCCTACAGTCACTGATGCAACAGGCGTCACGGACAAGTCTAGGTTGCATTGAAACTCTTTTTTCAACTAGAACATCATATATGATATGATCTTGTTAGATATGACAATATCAATTATTCTAAACCTAATATGAGTCTTTTAAACATATTTTCTCTATAAAAATATATTGGAGATTGAGGATTTTATGCACAACCAACAATCTATTCAATACTTTTTTATATACACCAGGCTGCCAAGGTCAGAGATCATCATCAATAAGGTGCTCTTCATTGCTTCAATGTATCCTAAAAGGAGAATAAATTCACGTTTGGAAAAGTGACAACTTGATATATTCCTTGAAGCTATTGTTAATTTCTCATTCATCTTCTCCCCTAATATTTTGTTTTCCTTATCGGTTTTTCTGTTAAAAATTTCATGTTTACCATGAATGAGATTAACAATAGCTTCAAGGATACATACATATATATATATATATATATATTCTCGTACAGTTTTCTGTTAATCAAGTAATGATAATTAATTCATCAAACCATTTTTCTTGACACAGCTAAAAGGGTTTAATTAATTAAAAATACAAGAAGCAAACAAAAATTGTCCCCTTAGTCATCAACTCATTTATACTTCATTGCATATATATTTAAATCGGTCAAATGTGTAAATTTACTCCTAAAGTATACCCAGAAGAATGAGTCAATCCCTAATGTATAATTCAATACAATTATACTTCTAAATTATAAAATCAGTCTCATTGAATCCTTCGAGTCTGCAGTCGTTATTCACTGTTAACCCTTACCGTTGAATGAACTTAGTTGCTACATGGACCAATTATATTGCAATATGTGTCATGAAAATTTATAAGCCAAATATACAAATTTTCCCCTAAAGTATATCTAAAAGAACAAGACAGCCCCTAAATTATATAATTGGTCCAATGATACCTCTAAACTATAAAATTGGTCCAATTGAACCCCTCAAAATTTATTTTTTTAAACATAAGCCAAGCCGTCTTTCTTTTTCCTCCAATCGATCTCAGTCATAGCCACTGATCTCGCTCTGTTACAATTCTTTTCATTATATAGTCTTTCAATTCTTTCTAATTTTTTATTTTTAGGTAAATTTAACTTCAAATTTGTCGACATGAATATCCAATTGTTCTTTATAAGTTCTTCAAAGCTTGTAAATTTATGCTCCCTTTTTTTCTTACTTTTGGGTATTCACGAATTTTAATTATTTCAAGTACTTCTCTTTTTTATTTTATTTTATTTTTAAAAATTATCTATGCTTCTACTGTGTAGGCCAATATGGTTGCTTTTGTGTTGTTTTTTGCAAATTTTCGTAGTTATAACTTAATTTTTGGATTGTTAGTTTAGCAACTAAATTAATTGGTGAGATTGATTTTTTTTTTCTAAAGGAGAATTTAGAATTTCTAGAATAAATTGGGTATTTTATAATTGATTTATTATTATTATTTCAAAACGGTACCGTTTGGATTTTTTAAAAAAATTTACTTCAAACGACGTCATATTAATGGATGAATAGATAAATCTTCATAACATGTGTCACGATATGATTGGTCCACATGGCAACCGAGTTCACTCAATGCATGGGTTAACGGTAGGTAACAACTGCAATTTTAAAGGGTTCAATTGGACTGATTTCATAATTTAGGGGTATAATTTGACTAATTACATACTTTAGGGGCTAATTTGTTCTTTTGGATATATTTTAGGACAAATTTGTAAATTTGGTTTAGAAATTTTTATGACACGTATTACAATATAATTGATCTACGTAGCAACCAAGTTCACTAAATTACAGAGATTAACGATGGGTAACAACTGTAAACTTGAGAAATTTAATTGGATCAATTTCATAGTTAAGGAATATAATAATACTGAATCATATAAGGACTAACTCATTTTTTTAAGTATATTTTAGAGACAAATTTATACCTTTGCCTATTTAAATCTTATGATAAACTGGTTGACCCAATATCGATATCTATTCATCAATTAATGACGTTCGGATGGCATTCTATCAGTAGCGCAATCAAGATTTAAATAAGGAGCGAAAAAAATTATATATTAATATTTTTAATAGAAATTTATATTATAAATTTACATAATATTATATATATTTTAAATAATTGAAGTAAATAATTAACTGTTTTAAAATAAATATGATTATTATATTAAGATAATGTTAATTAACTAGATATAGGAGTGAAAAAATTTATAAATTAATATTTTTAATAAAAATAAATATTATAAATTTACATAATATTATATACATTTTAAATAATTAAAATAAATAATTAACTAATTTAAAATAAATATGATTCCGCCACTGTATTATATTAAGAGAATGTTAATTAACTAAATATTGGATTAACTTTATAGTAACAGAGAATCAAAATCTGAGCTTTATCGTTTACAAAAAAAAAAAAAAAAATTCAGAACTTTATCATAACATCATCACTTCATACATGAAAGCTGCCCAATTGTTTTTAATTTCATTATTTTTTTTTATTCTTAAAGTATTGATTAATTACATGTGTTCGGTAGTTTGTCTATTTGCATCCTTAATCAGGGTGGGAATCATGTTCAAGGAATATTTTCTTAGCGATGTATATTAATCATCTTTTTCTCCTAGGGTTATTACATTTTTTATTGTTTTGTAATACATTTTTATTATTACTAATTTTTTTATTAACATATAATTATTAGATATTAGACTCGTGATTAAATATAATTTGGTTTATATATATATATATATATATTAATTTGTTTCGTCTTATTTGAAATGTTAATTAACTAATTAGTGTTTGAGCTGAATATAGAGTTATAATATCACAACAATATTAATAAGCTAATTTCATTTCAATATTAACAGAACTTTTGTTTATAGATAAAGTCCTAATGCTACTAATATTTGGGATGAATGTGCATTTTTTTCTCAAATATTAAGAATCGTAAATAAAATAAATGCATTACATGTAATTATTAGATATTAGATTCATTATTAATCACAATTTTATTTTTTATTAATTTGTTTTGTCTTATTATGATATTTTTATTCATAGTGAATTATATAAATACATATTTATCTCAAATTTTATTAAATTATTAATTTATCTATTATTAAGAATTATATATAAAATATAAGTTATAAATACTTTACGATTATTTTGCTTATTCCTTCTATTTCCACTTTTATATATATTATGATTTGATTAAGAGTTGAGACAATCATTAATCTGCGTTACACATAATTATTAGGTATTGGACTCATATTATAATCATATGAAAATTACTAATTTGTCAATTATTAAAAGTCATATATAAAATAAATGCGGTAAGTATTTTACAGTCATTTTGTCATTTTCTCCAAATTATTAATTTATTCATTATTAAGAGTCATATATAAAATAGAGGTAGTAAATATTTTACAGTTATTTTGTCTGTCCTCTTATTTCTAATCATTCATTTACGATGCACCAGATTTTTAATAATTGAACTCATTATTATTAAATAAATAGTAATAGTAATTTTGTCTAGCAAATTAATTTTAGTTATTTTTAATTATCATTTAATTAAGTCACATCTAATTTAAATATTAATTATATTTGATTATTATATTTTATATAAAAGTAAATTATATTATAGTATGCATGTAAATTTTAAAAATTTAACTTGTTATGTATATGATTAAAATAAATTAATTATTGAACTATATAAAGATTATTAGGAAATTTTAACTTCTCAAATAACTTATAAAAATTGTACTCATTATTTTAAAATTCATGTTATATATTACATGCATAGTTATAATTTAGTTTAGATTTATCATTATATAAATTTAATAAATCAGTGAAAACTATTATTGTTGTACTTTGAATGACAGTATGCTATCATTATTTTTTTTACCATGTTTTCATAATCTTTTTTAATTAATTTTTTTTCTTTCCTTTTGATATTAGTAATTTGATTTTTTTTATATATAAAATATATTTATCTTGTTCTAATAGATTTATAGTTGTTAATATATACAAATTATTTTGTCAATGATATTTTTTTTAGCGTGCATTTCCAATATTTTTTTATTAAATTATTTTTTTAATATTAGTTATATATATTTTTTAATGTATTTTTCTAATTTTTATTAACGTGCATTGCACGTGATTATTACGTATTAGACTCGTCTTTAATTATCATTTGGTTTTTATTTAATTTTTTTATTAATTTTTTTCGTCTTATTATAATATTTTATTCATAATGAATTATAAGAGTGCATATTTATCTCAAATTTTATCAAATTATTAATTTCTCTATTGTTAAGTCATATATAAAATAAAAGTAGTAGGTACTTTACAGTCATTTTGTCTGTCCTCTTTTAATAATTGGATTCATCATTATTAAATAAATAATAATAATAATCTTGTCTAGTAAATTAATTTTAATTATCATGTAATTTAGTCACATTTAATTTAAAATACTAATAGTTGTTAATAAAAAAATATAATGAATAAGATAATTTGGTGTAGTTTTTTTATATATAAAGTATGATATAAGGATCAAAGATATTTAGATATTGTACTTATCATTAATCAGTATTTGGTTATATATATATTGTTAATTTGTATTAGACTAGTAAACCAAATCAACTACAAGATTAACACAAAATTTTTATGGATATATGATGATTTTGTTCAATATTTCTACAATAAGTAATTTTTTTTCCTAATCTATAGACTATATAAAATTAAAATCATAATCTTAAACTTAGAAATCGATGTCTAGAATTTGAATCTCAATTTTTTTTTGTTTTGAATTAGTCAAATAAGTCAAACTCTTTTTATTATAATAATTGTTTAAAAAATTACTGAGCATAATTTTATTGTAATTCTCATGATATCATCTTCCAAGAAAGCAAGTAAGCTTTATTGATGCAATCCTCATTGCTTTTAACTTATTGGTATCCAAATTTTTAAAGCTACGAAGTAACATTTATATAATTTTTATTTATATTAATTCCGTAGTTATTCATTTTTTTTCTTTCCTTTTATTTTTTTTATATATAAAAATATAGTTATCTAATCATAATAGAATTATATTTCTAATTAATAAATTATTAATATTATTCACTAATAATTAAATTATTGAATGACAAAATTAATCAAATTAGCTAATACAATTTTCTTGGTTTTTTGGTTAATTTATCTATTTTTCTTATTTCTACTTTTATATATAATATTATATGATACAATGTGTATTTATTTTAATACACATTATATCCATCAAAAATAGATTTGATAATTAAATCGTTTTTTTTATCTGGATCAATATTGAGTCACTAATTTTAAATTAAAGGCTTAACCTATCTTCGGCTCCCTGAATTTTTATTTTTTTTAGTTTGCCTTCTAAATTATTTTTTGGCACTGGTTGTCTCATGAAGTCTATTTTTTATTCAATTTGTCTCCTGTAAAATTTTAAAAACATAACAATTTGTTATCCATACTGATCTAGTAGCCGGAATGTAATTTTACATTTTTAATATAATTCTGAATATCAGGTTAGCACGGGGGCAATATATTTTTAAAATTTTAGAAAAAACAAATTGGACCAAAAATAGATTTTAGTGGGCAGCCGGTGGAAAAAACTGATATGGGAGGCAAACTCGGAAAATTTGGAAAATTCTAGGGCTGAGGATGAGTTTAGCCTAAATCAAATTATTCAAATTAATCTAACTTTGAAAATCATTTTCTATTAATTGTTTCAATTTTTTTTTTATCAAAATTTGAATCATATTTTAATGGGATTTTCGAGTCTAAAGTAAAAAAAAAAAAAAAACTCAACAAAAGTTTTGAAAAATAGTTGTAGTTCACTGGCAGTAACTCAAAAATTATCAACCAGTTAATTAATCCGACCACAATATTCTATCCTAACCTTTTATCGAGGAGCGGTCCACACAGTCAAACCCCAAAAGCGAAGTCAACATTATGGGGCGATTGGGTTGCTTAATTCCATAATCTATTTATTAATTATTTAATAATCATGCTGCTAAAAGACAATTTACAATTTCTAATTATCCCGGATACGGTAATTATATATGCATTTAATAAGAAAAAAATATTATTTATGTTTGATTTATAATACTATAATTGAAAAATTATTTGATTTATTCTTTATTTTATCATATTCTACTAATATATCATTTTGTTATATTTTTTATTAGAAATTCGTTAGATTGTAGTGAAATTATAAAGATAAAATTATTATTTATTTCGTAAAATTTGACCTATTATACTAGTATTTTATATAAGTTTGATTTATTATATTAATATTTTTGAAATTAAATATATTGTACTAGTACTTCTGGGTAAAAAATATTATTATTTTTGACTAATAATAAATGTCTTAAAAATTGATAAAATAACTATATAATTTAATACAGATAAAATGAAAGGGACTAATATAATATATCATATCTCATTGAATAAATATTTTTATAACATTCTCATTTGTTAATAAAGTACAATTTATTCCAAAATGTAACTGGTAGATTATATATATGAGAAATGCTAATAATACTTTATGATTGGTTGTTGAAGGGAAATAAATGTTTAAAATTAATTTTTCGTTTTTCTCTCTTTTTATTTTCTCTTCATCAATTTTATATATATATATAGCCCTTATCATCATAATCTAATTGTAGATTATATATAAAAACAGAAAAGAAATTATTTAATCACAAAAGAAATAGCTAACTAGAATACATTAAATTTTATATAATACATACTTATGCAAAGCATGAAAAAATATAAATAAAAAAATAAAAATTTTATCTATTACAT
Source organism: Balakata baccata (assembly GCA_949630135.1). Lineage (NCBI taxonomy): Eukaryota > Viridiplantae > Streptophyta > Magnoliopsida > Malpighiales > Euphorbiaceae > Balakata > Balakata baccata. The sequence continues at coordinate 18,681 of CATIWF010092393.1, read as the reverse complement.
AGATATAAAACCCATAATAAAAGTATTATTCTATGAACAATGACTTTGATATTACTTAAATGGTCTTTAATTCACTTTATGCTAACCTTTAGCTCCATAACAAAATGATGTTGCATTTCTAATTAGTTCTTACTTCTTGCCCCTCTTTGAAACAACGTTGTTTTTATCTTTATGCATTTCACAATAATTGCAAATTTTAACAAATTTTTAAAGACAATTTTTATATTAATGTTCTTTATAAATGTAAATCTTCCAAGACAATTTCCACATTCAGGCTCTTCATAAATGCAAATTTTAGTATAATTTTCTTATTAATATTTGTAATTAATGTTATACTTAAGTAACAAGTTGTATGCATTCGTATTACTAATTAGCATTTTTTCCTTGCCCCTCTTTGAAACGATGTTGTTTTTATTTTTATCTACTTCACATTAATTGCAAATTTTAACAAATCTTCACATTAATATTCTTCATAAATTCAAATCTTCCAAGATAGTTTTCACATTCAAGATCTTCGTAAATGTAAATTTTAACATATCTTCTCATAATATTTGTAATTAATGCAATACTTGGGCAACAAGTTGTATGCTTTATAAATATCATTAATTAGCCTTGGTTTAAGCACTAAAACCTGTGGAAATTCAAATAGTGCTTATAATCGCACATCATTTTTCTTGACGCAAAACTAGGGTTGCTCACTGGATTTTATTGTTTAGGCATTTCATTTTATTCATGCCCTTAATTATTTTTTACACCTCTAAAAAAGTGACATTGTATATATGCAAACATCACTCCAAACATCACAGTAGCCAAGGTGGAGATTGTTAGTATAAGTGATATGTGGCCATAACTCTCCAATTGCCTAGCAAATCGTCTAAGGCAATCTTCATATTAATTGCAAGTCTTCGCAAATTTTCACATTGTTGTTTTTATTTTTATCTACTTCACATTAATTACAAATTTTCACATTAATATTCTTTATAAATTCAAATTTTCCAAGATAGTTTTCACATTCAAGATCTTTGTAAATACAAATTTTAGCATATATTCTTATTAATATTTGTAATTAATGCAATACTTGGACAACAAGTTGTATGCTTTATAAATAGCATTAATTAGTCTTGGTTTAAGCACTAAAACCTGTGGAAATTCAAATAGTGCTTATAATCGCACGTCATTGTTCCTGACGCAAAACTAGCATTGCTCACTCGATTTTATTGTTTAGGCATTTCGTTTTATTCATGCCCTTAATTATTTTTTACACCTCTAAAAAAGCGACATTGTATATATGCAAACATCACTCCCAACATCACAGTAACCAAGGTGGAGATTGTTAGTATAAGTGATATGTGGCCATAACTCTCCAATTGTCTAGCAAATCGTAATGCAATCTTCATATTAATTGCAAGTCTTTGCAAATTTTCACATTGATGTTCTTTATAGATGTAAATCTTCCAAGTCAATTTTCACATTAATTCTCTTCATAAATGAAAATTTTAACATATCTTCATAAATGAAAATTTTAGCATATCTTCTCATTAATGTTTAATTATAATTAATGTTATACTTGTGCAACGAAATGTATGCCTTGTAAATAGCTTATATTGCTTTTGATTCAAGCATTAATTTGTGGTTCAAATAGATAGGACATGAAAATTTGAAATTTTATTTAACTAGAAGCACTAGTTCGATAAAGGGTCTTTTGTGTATGTTTTTTGGAACCAATTGCTTTTGTTTACTAATAGACCAATAGATGGAGACTCATTTAAGGGTGGACCTATTGCGTCTTTTAAAAATAGTTGCATCTAAGTGGTTAGATGAGTCTATTTTGTGCAAAACAGACGCATCTAAGGTGATTAAAAACACATTTGATCAGGTTAGATATGTCTGTTCTTTATCAAAATAGACTTATTTAATTATTATTTTTATATAATTACAAATTTATACAGATCCATAACCTGTAGTTCAAAACAACCTACAGTAGCCTCAAATTTACAATATTTTTACACTTCAACTCATTAGCCATAATAGGCTAACATCCATATTAAAACTCAACTATAACTTCAATACATAAGCTATTATAGGCTTTCCAACAACTTCAACTCACAAGCATACTCAACAATTCATAAAACAACTCAAATTCTACAATCCAAATTCTTAAACATATACTCAACAATCCATTACTTTCAACTAGTCACTACACACAATTCATAAAACACAAGGAAACAATTCAAATTACATTTAAAAATAATTATAATACAACTTGCAAAAAAATCGCATTTAAAATCTTATATACACTCACTTGCAAAAAAATACACTATATTTTCTGAATTTCATCTACTTGTGCCTGAGTATATGCTTTGCTTTGAAAAGTCTACAAAAAAAACACAAAATAGAAAATATTATAAGAATTATAATAGCTAGCTATCATATATAATTGAAATAAATTGCATAGTTAGTATTAGAAATAACATTACCTTAACCAATATCGTATCTGTGCTATGGTGGATTACTATATCGTACATATATCTCATTATATAGTACCCACATTCAATATCTTCATATTATCTCAGGCAATTCGAAAAAATACAAAAATAAATTAAAAAAGATCATATAAAAATAAATTAAAAAAGTGAATATGGGTACTGGAGAGGTATGATGAAATTACAATCTAACTAGTAAATAGGAATAATAAGATTCTTACCTTGATGAAATTTCAATATAAGTTGTTAGAGATACCTTTCCCAGCACTAATACGGTATAGTCTATATAATCTGAAAAATAAGTTTACATTAAAACATGCAGTCAATATAACAAAAAATTAGAATAAGCTATCAGCATAAGTATTATAACTTACATATTAATGAACTCTCTTATAGGTAGTGGTATATTATAATTGCTAAAAGGATCCATGAAATAGATCTCACTCCGTGCATAGCAGAAAATGATCAACATCCAATGTTGACTGTAGATATATAAATATGTTTAAATTAATAAAAAAATATTATAATAAAATGTGAAGCAAATATGGTTGAATGCAAATGTTATCTTACTCCTGAAAGTATGGAAGAAAAATAAAATTCTTCTCCTTCTGCGCCTTTAGAGCTGCTACCATATAATTCTGCATCGATTTCTTCTCCTTAATACATATTCTATTTTAAAAACTTGGACAGAGAAAATCAATCGGTGTAGATGATTTGCTACACAATCTATAAAGGTACCTGCATGCATGAATCACAAAATTGACATAAATTAATACTATCTTAGAATATAGCAGTTCAATATTACAAATATTAAAAATATACATTATAGTCTTACAGCATAAAAACTTTCAAGATTAAGACATCGAGTCATTCCATGGAGAAGAGCTGAAAGATATCTTCTCGTCCGATAAAGACTTCGTTGTCAATATTTTTTGGATACCAAAATAAATCTTATGGAAAAGCAAGTTGGAACATGTAATCAACATCTAGATCGGAAACGAAGTCATGTAAGCTGGGCATGCGACCACTCAAACTTGCAAAAATTCTCTCATCAACCAAAGACTTAAGTTGCTTCGTAGCTGATTTTTTTATGAAATTCCTACCTAACAGGCTGGGGGAAGATATGTTCGCTTCCCCTTATCTTGCGGTGCTAACTCTATTCGTATTCTCATTTCTAACATGCCCTTTCTAACCTTTGTAACATCTTTTGTTTTTCCTGATATGTTCAACAATGTCCTTATTACAACATCACAAACATTTTTCTCCATATGCATAATATTAAAACAGTGTCGAACCAGCAAATGTTCCCAGTATGCAAGTTTCCAGAACATAAATCTTTCTTTTCCATTGGCCCTTTTGAACAGTCTAATAAGTTTGCCAAATACATTTTCAATATCTCTAACCCATTCATATACTTGATTTTTAGGTAACGGCAATCGAGCTGCTTGCATCTCAGTTTATCCATTGAAAGACTTTTTTTTCTTACAATAAAGGCAGCTAGGAGGCAGAAATGTCCTATGACTCGTATACATATTTTTTTTGCAATGATTTAAACGTTAGTTCATTGTGTTGTCTTCACAAATCGGACACACTTTTGCACCTTTTACAGTATACCTAGACAAATTACCATAAGCTAGAAAATTATTTATAGTGTAAAATATCGTGGCATGTAAGGTAAACATGCTTTCAGTATATACCAAAACACCTTCATCCCACAACAGTTTCAAATTATTAATGAGTGGTGCAAGGTAAACATTAATATCATTTTGTTTGAAGTCTGATATCAGTACTGACAATATTATATACTTGTACTTCATAGTCAGCCAAGGAGGTAGATTGTAAACCACAAGAAGAATTGGCCATATGCTATATTGATTGCTCAATGTGTCATATGAGGTATATTCCATAATTTGAGCCTCAAATTCCTTCACTACTAAATTCAGAAACGTACATCAATTATTCTCCACTGTGAAGAATCTGCCAGATATCTGAGTTTGTCATTTTGTTTCCTACCTTAAGCATGTCACCTTAAGTTCTTTGCATCTTTCACATTTGCAAATAAGCATTTGAATCTTGGTATTATTGGCAATTATCATAATACTTTAGTTGGAGGCCATTTCTTACCCTTAGAAGATACTTTCCCATGCTTGTAGCTTGATGCCCCATGCCTAGGACACTTATGCAAGTCCTTATACTCATTTTGATACAATACACAGTCATTTCAGATATGCATGTATCTTCTTATATTACTACAAGAATTTGACAGTTTAGCGGCGGACAAATTCGTTGCTACAAGTTACCAAATCTGTTGCTAATTCAATTTAGCGACATATAATATCCTTCGTTGAAATGCCCCTTACAAAAACAATTACAAGGGAATTCAAATCCGTCACATAATATAGCAATGGTTAGTGATAGATATATTACTCGCCAAATATAGGTGTCCAAGTCTCTTACTAAATTCAGTGACAAAAATAGTGACTAATAGAATTGTTGCTAATTTAGTGACAGATTGTATCTGTCGTGAGGTTCAATTTCAATACATAAAATGCGCTAATTCTAAAATTAATTGTTTTTTTAATTTTATTTTATATTTGATATTTTAAATAAAAAATAATTTACTTTTAAAAAATTAAAATTGAATTCTAATATAATAAATAAAAAATGAAATACAATAAACAAATCAGTACTTCTGGATAAATACAATAATTGCGTATTTTGTCCGCTATAATAGATTTTAGGAAAAATTACTATTTATTCCATCTAGTTTGACATAATACATTAGTATCTCCTTGATATTTGAAAAATATACGATTTGCTCCCTATAGTTTGACATAATATACTAGTACCTTTTGAGGTTTGAAAATTATATTATTTATCCCCTGAAATTTTGACATATTGCACTGGTATTTCACTGCAAATTTGATTTACTAAACTAATATTTCTAAGTAAACGAAAATATTTCTTTTTATTAGTGTATTATATTCTTTTTCAAATATCTGGATGAAACTAGTATATTATGTCAAACAATAGATAACAAAACATATATTTTTCAAATCTCAAGGAGATACTAACGTATTATATCAAATTAAAGGGAGTAAATAGTAATTATCCCTAAATTTTATAGATGATCATAATACCGATATATATATATATATATTGAGGCATTCCGTTTTATTCATGCCCCTAATTATTTTTACACCTCAAAATAACGACATCGTATATATGCAGAAATCACTCCCAACATCACAATAGCCAATGTGGAGATTGCTAGCATAAGTGATATGTGACTCATAATTCACTAATTGCTTAGCAATCGTCTAAGGCAATCTTCATATTAATTGCAAGTCTTAGCAAATTTTCGCATTAATATTCTTTATAGATGTAAATCTTTCAAGTTAATCTTCACATTAATGCTCTTTATAAATACAAATTTTTGCATATTTTCTCATTAATGTTAATTTATAATTAATGCTATACTTGGGCCACAAGTTGTATGCCATATAAATAACCTCTATTAGCCTTGGTTCAAGCATTAATTTGTGGTTCAAAAAGATTAAGCATGAAATTTTGAAATTTTATTTAACAAGTAGCTTGATGTGTGACTGTAGTTTTTAGAGACTATCTTACATCGTCATTTTGGTACATAAATTTATTTCATAGAATCACTAGAAAATTGTGAGCAATAGAAAGAGAAAATATTTGTATATTTCCTTTTCTCCTTGGTGAGAGAGAAAAAATCCAAATGAAATAGGCGAAAGTTCAAGTTTTGTAATGGAAATAGAATTATTTGTCATATTAATAAATATATGTATAGACTTTTTTTCTCCTGGGCAAAATCATATATTTTTTCCGCTTTCTTTCATCTTTGATATAATAATATGTTATCTCTTATGACTGATATATTGGTAACTTTTTCTAATAGTTAGTCCCTCTTTATATTTTCTCCCCCTAATTTTTGTAACTGTTATTTGATTATCAAAATCTAAATCATATTGTTTAATCTCTTTTTTCTTCTTTTTTATATGACTTTTTTATTTGATTAGAATCTTCTACCTCCCATTGCTTTGAGTATTTTTCACTTTTTATATGTTTAATAACTATCATATTTACTATATATTATTTATAACAAAGTTAATTTACCAATTAGTGCTTATAATCGCATGTCATTTTTCCTCATGCAAAGCTAGGAATGGTCACTCTTTTTTATATAAAAGAGAAACAGCCAAGTTCCTTAATGAAGTCAATTAAAAAAAAAACCCTCACTTGATATTTTAAAAGCCCAAAACTTTATAACAAAAATTTGTAAGAAATCAATGGAGTAGAGGCAAAATTCTATTTTGTATATTTTTTAGTGGGATAGGATACAAAATAGAATTTTCATGGACTCCTATTGAATTTTTATGGAGGCAGTGGGGGGCAACCTCGGCTCCCGAAGAATGCATGTGATTAGCTGCTGTGACGGAGTTAGAAATTTTATTTCAGGGGTTCAATTAAAAAGTATAAAAATAAAATAATATATAACAACTCTACTTTCTGATTATATAAAAATAAAATAAATTAAAAATCATAAACTGAAATAAAGTAAGACAATTATTATGCATTAACTATAATCAAATTATCAACTAATGTCTCTACACATAATAAATAATTAAATAATCAGGCAAATTTTAAAAAAAACTTGAAATAAATACGTTTTACATTCTCTTATTTTAGACAAAATAAGAAATCTCTACTTCCTAATTATTGACAAAACAATTGATAGTTAAATAAATTAAAACAAATCCAATAAAAAATTACAAAGTTTAAATATAAAGAATTTAGCTTAAAATTCTTAAAATTAGTTTTTTTCTACCAAGAAAAAATAGTAGATATAAAAAGAGTATTAAAAATATAGCAAAAATACAGTAAAAAGTAAAAGAATATAGATTGTTATTCAAAACAAAATGATAGATTAAAAAAAAAAATTTTACAAAGGAATGGCCAAATTACTCCTAAAAAATTTTAAAAATTTGAGGGGCATTGGTACTGTTTGGTAACATCAAACTAGATTTTGACTATAAAAATAATTTAGTTTGATAAAGTAGCTTATTTGGAAAAAAACTAGATTATAATTTCTAAAAAAAAAAGATAGTAAAACTAACATTTAAAAATAATCTAGTAGCTTACGGTTTTTCTTTCCTTTTATACTCTTATTTTTTTTAATCAAATAATAATAATAATATAATTATTATATTATATATAATATAATTATTAAATTATTTTTTTGAGGAAAATAATTATTAAACTATTTAATATGTATATATATATATATAATAAAATATTAGATGATAAATATAGACGTTTTTATTATATTAGAGTGAAATATTTAATATAATTATTATAATATATAATATGTATTATATAATTCATATGTACTATATATATATATATATATAAATGTCCTTTTATGTTATAATATATTTTTCAACTACTTTTTCAGCTAGTTTTATTAAATATTTTTTAATTGAATCAGTACAACTAAATTATGCTAACAGCTAAATTATCGGTTAGTTTAGTAAACAAGAGCACTAATCTCCCTCCGTCCCTACCCTGTTTGTCTATTGGTACGCTGTGGGTCGCGAGTAATCTTGAAGGAATCTTTTCTAAATGGCTATTTAGTGCGAATTAACACGCGGATAATTAAGTAGATCACATTAGTAAAGATTGAGTGGAAATTAGTTAATGTCAATGGAGGTGTGGTTGTCCTGCATTTTGGAGCTTTGCCATTGCTGGTGTGGGTATTATGGTGGTGGCATGAGCTGTGGTATGTTCTTGGTTTCAGAGTCTCTGAGAATGGAGCAAAATTACCACCTGGTCACATGGACTTTCCCTTTCTTGGAGAGATGTTAACCTTTCTTTGGTACTTCAAAATTGTTCGCTGTCCCGATAATTTTATCAATTCGAAGAGAAATAAGTAAGTTATTCCCATTACCCATTTCTTTTTTTCAATGTTTTTCATAATTAGCTCTTACTTATATGATAATTAATGATTTCTATCATAAGAGTACGGTGATGGAGTAGGATTATACAGAACATACCTATTGGGAGCTCCATCTATCATTGCATGTTCCCCAACTGTGAATAAATTTATACTGCAATCAGATGATAGTTTCATATTACGATGGCCAAACTTGGATCTTATGGGGTCACAATCCCTCGCCGCAGTTCATGGAAAGTCCCATGCTAGATTCCGAAGCTACGTATCCAATGCTATCAATCGCCCTGATGCTCTTCGGAGAATTGCTGCTCATGTTCAGCCTCGCGTTGTGGCTGCTCTTCACTCTTGGACCCAGTCTCCCAAAATCAACGCATATAAGCAACTAAAGAGGGTCGGTATACTAGGACTTTACTACATGTACTCGGACTTTATATATGACTATATAAATGAATATTAATTCTAACCTGTCAATCGAATCAGCCAGATGGATTTGCATTGAATTATTTTGAGTTAGGGTTATTTTAGATTGGATCAGTACTAAATCTTAGGTTAAGTTACTGAATCAGGTTAACCCAATTTCAAAAGCCAAATTTAAATGATTTTTGGGTTCCACTCAGATTTTATCAAATTTTTTAGGTTGAATCAGATTTTTCAGTGCAAGTTGGGATCTTGTCTTTATGCTGGAATAGAAATTGTAAGGTCTAATATGTGCTAAATTATATACAGGTGACCTTGGAAAATTGTTCGCAAGTTTAGAACCAGGGCATCTGCTTGATGAAATGGATAAGTTGTTCAATGGAATAGTGAAAGGTGTTCGATCTAATCCATCAAACATTCCTGGAACTACTTGTTACTGTGCTATGAAGGTTATTATTTAATTCACTTTAAGTTGTTAAATTTATTTTTCTTTTTCATCAAATGAGCTTTCATATAATTGAGAAAATTAAGATATGTAGGAATTGAAAATTAATGTTCGCTAGCTAGAACATTAATTATTTTGTGGGGATTTAATATATAGTGTAGGAGAAGGCTTGAAGCAGTTTACAGGACAGAGGTAGAGAAGAAGAAAAAGAGGAAAAAAATGGAGGAGAGACAGAAAATGATCTAATGGATGGGCTGATGCAGATGAAAGATGAAGAAGGTAATCAATTAGGTGATAAGGAGGTGACAGATAACATTGTCAGCCTCATTGTTGGTGGATATGAATCCACTACCCTTTCATCAATGTGGTCTATTTATTATCTTGCCAAGTATCCTGACGTCCTGAAGAAGCTGAGGGTAAGATATATATTAAATTATCACATATATTAATGGGTTGAAAATTTAATTAGAATATGTTAATACTAATCTTCATCTAATCAAATTTAATTGGCTATGTGCAAGAATAAGAAAGGGCATTTCATTACATTTGAAGATGTTTCCCAATTCAAATACACAAACAAGGTTATTTTGCATCATATTACACACTGACATGTTTAAGGGTTTTTTTTTTCTTCCACTATCACATCAGTAATCTTTAATTATTAACCCCTTAAGGGATAAAACACTCCCTCCCAAGTTTTTTTAAAGGCGCTCCATTTCGAGATATCTAGTTAAAAGAGAGAGGTTCTTTACCATTCCATTTCACCTCTTGCGGGTTAGGCTTTACTAGATATTGGTGGTAAGCTTAATTATAAGCCAATTAATTTGCAGGTGGTGGAAGAAATAATAAGAATGGCTAATATTGCACTACTTCTTTTTAGCTTGGTAATCAATGAGGTGGAGTATAAAGGTAATTATTTAATATTTATTACGCATAATTTGATTTATTCTGCCCATTTTAAATTCAGTTTACATGCATGGTGCAGGATATAGAATACCAAAGGGTTGGAAAGTAATTCTCTGGAATAATCCGCACACAAATCCTGAAAATTTTGATGACCCCCTGTGTTTTAATCCAGATAGATGGGTTGTAAGCAAATTTATATATCCATCATGATTGCATAAATGATAATAATTTCATTGAATGAATGATGATTTTAATTTATGTATATCTTTATACAGAAACCAGCAAAGCCTGGAACATACCAGGTTTTTGGTGGAGGGCCTAGAATCTGTGCTGGATATATGCTTGCTCGGCTGCAAGTTGGGCTCTTGCTGCATCATTTGTCAGTTGGATACAAGTAAAAATGAAATTTTTTTTCAATATTTTTATGTTTTCCAATTAATTTTGATGCAATATGTAATTATTGTAATTGATTATTTTGTCAAAATTTTAGGTGGGAACTACTTAATCCGGATGCAGATATGAGATATCTACCTCACCCAGTACCAGTTGATGGAGTTGAAATCACATTCAGCAAATTTTAAGTATTATCTCTTTTGTTTATTCCTCTTGTAAAATGTAATAAACTTTTGAAGTTGGATATCCATGAATAGATAAATAAATAAAAAGAGCTTGCTTGAATGTATTCTTTCACGAGTTTTAAAATAAATGCATATCTTGCATTCAAACTTGAGATTTTTAGTTAAAATGTAAGAATTGGTCATATTCAGTAAATTTTATGGATTTAATCTCTTTTTTATTCCTCTTTTTTTAATATAGTGTTTGATGCTTATCCCTTAGTTGCATCGTTTTTTAAAGAAACAAAAATATCATTTTTTTAACTTTTAATTAAGCTTCCATCAATATTTACCAGTTAGTTGTTCTGGTCCTACTTTGGTAAATTTGTTTGGTTGAGGGCTCTGTTATGCCGTTTTAATTGGTGGATTTGGGAGGGTGGTTTCGTTTCTTAGGGTTTAAACTTTTATATATACATTTTTAATTTTACTACTCAAAACGGGGTCGTTTTTTCTTAAGGAACTTGAAAATTTTTAAACCCAAAATGGCCCCGTTTTATCTGTTTAATTTTATAATTATTTTAAATTACTAAAACAGTGTTGTTTTGGATTAAAAATAAAAAAAAATACTAAAATGACACCGTTTCATTAGATCGAGTTGGTTCAACGGTTGTAGGTTAACCACAATTAACAAAATTATAGTTGAGAAGTTTGATTACACTGAGTTAAAAATTTAGAGATTTAATTACATTAAGTTAAAATTAAGGAACTAACTTGCGCTGAAAGGTACAGTTAAGGGGTTGATTTACAATTTTGACTACATTATTTTATAGCACTAGTATGCATTCAATTATTAATAAAAAATTTATTTATAACAATATAATTAGATATTATAATGTATAATAATTTTTCATATTCCAAAGTTTAATTTATAAGATATAAAAAAAAAGTTTCCTAATATTTTTTATTTTTATATCATTTTCAAACTCTTAAAGTAATTAATTTTATTTTTAAAATTTTTAAGCATGTGGTGGATTTGATTTTATATACTTAATCAATAATAAATTTTTAATATCTAATAAAGGGTAAAACTTGATTATTAAATCCATAAATTGTAGTTATTAAATCAAATATAAATATAAAAAAAATTACTTCAACAATTTATAAATTTTATAATCAAATCAAATAATAGAATTTTTCCTATTTATAGATTTTAAAATATATCACTCCAAACGGTGCCAGTTTGCTTGTATTGTAGAACTCCATCGGAATAATAAGGGCTTATCATCATGTTCATATTTGAAAGTATACCAAGTTATCATTATAGTTTTTCTGTTAAGCTAGTTATCATTATATTTGCCCCAAATTTCATCCCCTAATTAATTGGGATTGCAAATGTCAAGCACCATATAATTAGATTAACCTTTGTGTTCTTAGGGTCAATATACATATAATCTATTTTTTGATTAAGAGATTTTAGATTATTGAATTTGAATAATTTATTGATTTATATTAAATTTATTATTTGACCACTTAAAAAAATGCTAAAATCAATGGATTTTAAAAAAATTTTCATTAACCAAAATCCTTCATTTTTTAAAGATTTAATTTCTCATCTCGTAAGTAGAAATAAATCCACAATCTATTATTTTATATCAGTGAAAAATTGTTGTCAAACTTTTTTATTCGAAGATTGTCTCTTATAAATTAATAATATTCTAAAACTATACTTAATCCTAAAAAAAAGTAAAAATTATTTTTCTTTTAATTTCAAATATTTGCTTTATTATTATTATTATTATTATACATTAAATTATTTATAAAAAAATTTTTAGTTTATACAATGTACTTAGACATTATACACATAATAATTTCTCGATTTAAGACTAAAATGTTATATTCCAAAGCTTAACTTAAGAGATGTAGTACTATTAACTTTATTTTTTTATTATTATTTTTCAACTCTTAAAATAACAAAGTGTATTTTTTTAATTTTTAAATATACAATGAGTGAAATTTATTGTATATATATGCTTAATTAATAATAAATTTTCAATATTTAATAAATGATAAAAGTAGGAATCAATTGTTAAATATATGAATTATAGTCATTGAATCAAATATGAGTGTAAAAGAAATTACATCATCAATTTATAAATTTTATAATTAAATCAAATTATAAAATTCTTATAATTCATAAATTTTATAAAATACATGAATTTTAAAATATTTCAATCGGAAAGGTGTCATAATATCAAAATTTTGTCAGAATTATGTTTTAAAATTTAAACTAAAGTTAATATTAAGTGTTAAACATTTTTGTGCATTCAAAAGAAAGTGTTAATCAATTTTGGGTTGAAAGGCAAAACTATAAAGTGCTATCTTCCACCTTAATTTTAGCAACTTTTTGGGTAATAACCATAGTTCATGAATCCCAAAATTTTCATTCTTTAATTACTGTTGAAGAAAAGAGGATTAAATTTGAGTCTTAATTTAAGGCGATATGTAAATATGTAAGTGCACAATTTTGTTTTTCAAAGTTTTTAATTTGGGATCATTTTTACTTCTAACTGAGAAGCCATTAGGACAAGGGCGAGTGCAGCACGCGCTTCGAATTTTTTATATCCGGATAAAACGACACTGGTCTCCTTGTGTCTTGAAAATCTGTGAGACAAGTTTCAATGTAATTTCAGAACTTTGTCAGGCGAAAGTATGAACAACGCCTTCATTGTGTACACAAGTTTAGGTACTCTCCACCTATTATTGCCATGTGTCTAAAGCCTGCAACTTTCTTTCAAGTTTTGGTCCCAACAACAGTGAGCTTCATAATTCTGTTAGGCATGTGAGACAATGAGGGTATGATTTGAATCCTCGGTTTGAACATTTTTTGGACAACGGCTACTTATTTCTGCACAACTTTCCATACCCACTTTCAAAAAAAGTCCATCTTTCACTCTGCTCTGCTCATAAAATAATGGACTTTCGTTTTTTTAGAAAAAAAAAAAGAAACCTTTCTCCCTATTTCTCCTCTCTCTATTGAGCTTCAAATTCATTATTATTAGTTTTCTCCTCGTAATTCACACTCATCATCACGTCCTACAGGCCACAACAACTATCCCCACTATTATTATCATTTACTTCACTTTACCTTGTTATTTTTCTAATTTGGCCTTGCTTTGTCTTGCTAGAGAACATTCATCACTGTGCAGTGGCTTGCTGCACAAAAAGAAAACCTAGTTTTGAAGGAGAAATGAAAATGGAGGTGTTTGTTTTGTTTTTTTCAGTAATTTATGTAGCAACCCTTTTCAGTATTCGCTCTCTTGCTCTCAGTGAAGATGGTAAAAATCCCATTTCATTTCATCTCGCCTTTAAAAGATTTTTTTTTTTCCCTCTTTCAAACTTATTTCTTCTTCCTCCCTTTCCTCATTGTTTGGCTGCTGAGAAAATGGAGAAATAACTAGAATAAATGTTAGTTCCTGAAGGTTAGTTATTAAAGCTTAGATCTTTCTGCTTTGCTTATGTAGTTTTTGAATTTTGCAGGTCTGACATTGTTGGAAATCAAGAGCACATTGAATGATAGTAGAAATTTGCTGGGTAACTGGCTAGATACTGATCAGTCTCCTTGCAAATGGACTGGTATTTCTTGCGACCCCCGTGATCAAAGAGTTAGCTCAATGTATGCCATATGCATGCTGAATTTATCATATTTCCAATGTCTACTTCCAATTTCATCAGCTGAAGTTTCTTTTCTTTTTTGGGCCTTTTAGAAATCTGCCTTATATGCAATTGGGAGGAATTATATCTCCTAGCATTGGCAAACTCAGTAGACTACAGAGGCTGTAAGTTCAATGCCTAATTCTTCATTTCTACCTCATTACTGAAAATGAAATGGGCTAACTCTTCGCTGACTAAATTTGTTCTTCTTCTTATTATTGTTGTGGTTCAAACAGAGCACTCCACCAAAACAGTTTACATGGAATTATCCCTAATGAAATTACCGATTGTACTCAGCTCAGAGCAGTGTAAGTAAAATTGGGTACTTGTGTAGTCATTAAAATTTTGAAAACCTTTTCTCTCATCTGTAATTGATCATGTTCTTAGTTACTTGAGAGCAAATTATCTCCAAGGAGGCATTCCATCTAACATTGGAAATCTTTCCCATCTCACCATACTGTAAGATTTCTGATTAAGTAACGGACAAATATATATGTTATTGTTCTTACTGAAACTGCCATTATTATCCTCTTTTACTTATGGATGATTTTAATTACCAACTATTGATTTTAGAGACTTGTCAAGCAACATGCTTAAAGGTGCTATACCTTCATCTATTGGCCGTCTTGCTCATTTGCGCCACCTGTAAGTTCATATGGAGTTGTTTCTATTCATTTTGAAAAAAAAAAAAGTGATATTCAGATTTACGTCCTGCAAAAAAAAAATGGTATTCTAATTCTCTACTATGGTACTATTCTCTTAGGAATTTATCTACAAACTTCTTTTCGGGTGAAATTCCAGATTTTGGAGCTCTAAGCAGTTTTGGAAACAGCTCGTAAGTGCTGATACTGTCACTGTGATCAATTTTAAGTCCATCAGCGGTAATGGTACTGAATAGTTAGTGATCTTATTGTCAGCATCGTAATGAAATATACACTGACTAGTATATATATATCAGTCTCTCATGCTTAGGAAATGCATGATGTCAAAAGTATGAAACGAGCTCATTCTAAAAGTTGCTGAAATGGAAACATTTGAAAGTCTAGATAGTGCCTGCTTATAAATGCAAGTTCGTTCCTGGTTTCACACTGGATTTTAATGTTCTGATTCCTATTGCCCCATATGATTTGTGATCTATCTATTGGTTTAATAAAATATATCAGATAATATGATACATTGATAGTTCATCTTGCCAATAGGCCAATCAGAAGTATGCAGTTCTTTGGGCTGTAAAATAAAGAGATGTGTAATGAGAATTCAGGACTTAAGTAACTGTAATGCACAACTTTTTATGTCGGCAACTTTGTATGGCTAATGAATGTCTTGGCTTCCATCGATTGTTTTTTTAATTTTCTATCCCCATTGAACCTTTTCTGAGTTCTGCCATCTTGTAAACAGGTTTATTGGCAATTTAGATCTATGTGGTAGACAAGTTAACAAGCCATGCCGAACTTCAATGGGATTTCCTGCAGTGCTACCACATGCCGCAAGTGATGAAGCAACAGGCAAGTATATTGCATTTCTGGAACCCTGAGCTTGCGCATAAACCTAATACTGGGGATTTTTTGCAGTTCCTACTAAACGATCCTCTCATTACATCAAAGGGGTGCTGATTGGTCTAATGTGCACAATGACCCTTACACTAGCAGTGCTTCTTGCATTCCTCTGGATTTGCTTGATATCAAAGAAGGAAAGAGCTGCTAAGAAATACACAGAAGTCAAAAAACAAGTTGATCAAGAAGCAAGTAAGCTCAATGGCTGTTAAAGTTTGAGCAATTTCTTGTTTCATCATTTTAACATTGTCACCTCTGGCCCTATTTCCTCAAAAGGTACAAAGCTTATTACTTTCCATGGTGACCTGCCGTATCCTTCATGCGAGATCATAGAAAAGCTGGAGGCTCTTGATGAGGAGGATGTTGTAGGATCCGGAGGATTTGGTACTGTGTATCGGATGGTCATGAATGATTGCGGAACATTTGCTGTCAAAAGGATTGACCGGAGTCGTGAAGGATCGGATCAAGTATTTGAGAGGGAATTAGAGATTTTGGGTAGCATCAATCATATAAATTTAGTAAACCTCAGAGGTTACTGTAGGCTTCCAATGTCAAAGCTTCTTATCTATGATTATTTAGCGTTGGGAAGTTTAGACGACATTTTGCATGGTACGTTTCATTATTCATTGTCTAATATACTGCAAGATAATTTTTCAAAAACAAGCAAAAATTAAATCAAATTTGTTTCTGTTGCTGCTTATAAATGTCCCAAGACCTGGAGCTCTGTGGATACTGGAAGCATAAAAAACTCAGATGTCAGACAATAGTGATTTCTTGCATTTAGTTTCACCAACGACCTCTATTACATTTAATTTCTTGGATATGTACTAAACTGTTCTGCTATCTAGAAAATGTAGCATATACTGATTTTTGAAACTTAATGCTTTCTCTTTTCAAATGAAATTTCCTCTGTTTTCTTATAGTCATATTGTCTTTCAGAACGTGGCCAGGAACAAAGATTAAATTGGAGTGCTCGTGTAAGAATAGCCTTAGGTTCTGCACGGGGGCTTGCGTACTTGCACCATGATTGCAGCCCAAAAATAGTTCATCGTGACATAAAATCAAGCAACATTCTCCTCGATGAAAATTTGGAGCCACATGTCTCTGACTTCGGTCTTGCCAAACTTTTGGTAGATGAGGATGCACATGTCACAACTGTAGTTGCTGGCACTTTCGGTTATCTTGCACCAGGTGCTTTTTATTGTCTTAATTTTATCTTCAACACATATTTCTTCTTGCTAAACATTTTTTTTTTCTTTATCACTTCGTAGCATTTTATCTTGCATTTCATTTTAACTCTAGCCGTTGTGATTATTCACCAAATGCAAGCATATTTCCTTCAATATGCCATGATGACGCCTGAAGTCTCTGGCTTTTTTAAAATTATTTGTGAATGGAAGGCCAACTTAGTAGAAATTTTCTGCAGCATTATATAATGTTTAATGAAATAAATTCAACATTCTTGCAAATATGATATACTGGGATAAGCTAAGAATCATACAAGGAACTATAAGAATCAAAGACTAGTATGTTGAATGAATGAAATGTAAGAACCCTGTGCAGTGACTGACATGATAATTTACAATTGAAACAGAGTATCTGCAAAGTGGAAGAGCCACTGAGAAGTCGGATATTTATAGCTTTGGAGTTCTGTTGCTAGAGCTTGTTACTGGAAAAAGACCGACCGATCCAACTTTCGTGAAAAGGGGCTTAAATGTTGTTGGCTGGGTAACAAGCACTCAAAATATTCAATTTTTCTAAGTAATTATTCTTTTGTTGCTTCATATTATACTTATTTCGAATATATTTCTGCAGATGAACACGTTATTAAGAGAGAACCGGTTAGAAGATGTGGTAGACAAAAGATGTAGAGATGCAGATATGGAAACAGTGGAAGCAATAGTTGAAATAGCAGCAAGATGCACAGATGCAAACCCAGAGGATAGGCCAACAATGAACCAGGCATTGCAGTTATTAGAACAAGAAGTAATGTCTCCTTGCCCAAGTGATTTCTACGAGTCCCATTCAGATTACTGTTGAACGAAATTTAAGCTAATTTGAATATGTATCTATTGAATTCCTCCAGAAATTTTTTTGAGAAAATGCATCCACATCCTCTTCCCCCACTGATTGGGCCCTGTAAATACTTTCCAAGCTAATGTTGGATTCATGGATTTCCATTTTGAATTTTTTTTTTTTTTTTTACATCTGCGGTTTCATAGTTGGAAAATTGTTCTTGAACTTTTGCCCACTTGAGTGGCCGGAAATTTAGAAAATTATTTTTATGTTTTTTCTTTAAACTTTTCAGATAAATTTTTTAATAAAAGATTTAGATCAAGAATTAGGAATGCATATAGTAATTTCAATTAGATTGGTACTATCTTAATATTTTTCATCATATTTTTGAGCAAATAAATTAAATAGGTAATAAAAAAAATGCGACGACTAGTTAAAGTATATACATTTTTCTTTTTATCTACAGCAACAACTAAATAAATGGATTGTTGTTGTTTAGTGTGATCTATAAGGTATAATAAATTGGAGCTCTAATTGTAAAACCAAATCATATAAGACATAGCAAAAAAAATTTTCTTAAACCTGACACGACGAACCAAAATATTAACATAAATTG
>CATIWF010092385.1:0-12140 GCA_949630135.1 Balakata baccata | reverse complement strand
TTTTTTTTTGGATCTAAAAGACCCCAAAAGACAGAAAATAGACAAGGAAAAATTTTTGGGAGAAGAAAAATTTTTGGAGACAACAAGAAAATTAAAGAGTTTAATTTTCTTCTCATATGAACATACACCATTGCTAGCACTGTGAGGTATGTTCAAGCCATCTCCCTAGTGGTTTCATCCTCTCATCTTCGCGTGGATATTGTTAGAGACAATCTTAGATTGGATTGTTGTGGTTTGCTACAACCTAATAAGGTGAGAAGTTGAAGAAAAATCAAGAAATTATATAGGTATAAATTCTGAATTTTCTTTAGTTAAATTAGTTTTAATTGGCATATGACAATCTTTTGATTCGGGTTTTAAAAATTTTTATTTTCCGCTGCGTTATATGTATGTGATACATGATCAAAACCCATCAGTTGTAAAGTCATTGTGGTGTGTGTCAAAAGAGAAACTCAAAAGTGTTAAACTAAGATGTTCTTTTTAACTATTAGAAACTTAGTATTCTAAAAAGCTAAAATCAATTAGAAACCTAGTATTCTAAGAATATGTTAATTAGGCAACTGATAGCTTAAATTTCTGCTAAAAGACAAAAATAAGGGCTAGTTGTTATTAAAGTGATTTATTATTTCTATTGGCTAGTTTTCAATTTTAAAACTATAAATACATATTGCAAAGATGTTTTGGGTAATGGAAAGCACAAGATTCATTAAAAAAAAATTGCTCATCTCTCATAAAGTTTTTCCTTCCACTTGAGCTTCACATTTAGCATTCTCTTTACTTTGTTGGAAAAAATTGTGATTTTGAGCCATTTTGAGAGGATTATTCGGGTGGGTCCCACAACTCGGTTTTAGGAGAAAGACCCGGATATATGTTCCTTGACATGAGGACTATGAATTAATGTATTCATATGCTCAAAATGGAAAATGTGTGAATAGAAATTATAGCTCAAAGTAAGCTCCTTGGTAAGGAGATTTAAAGGTGAAAAGTGAGTGGGAGTTTGTCCCACATTATTAAGAATTAAAGTTGGACTTGTGTTTATATATTAAAATGCATTCTTACATGGGTAAGAAAAGTAGAATGGAAGGCTCTCTCTCGCGCACTCAGGCGCAGGGGGTGCAAATCTATGGTCCGGGATGGGCCAATGCGTGGGTGCGCGACCTGCGTACACGAATGTCGGCCCAAAATCTCGTGGTCTCGAATAAACCCAATTTTTACAAATTATTTTTTATTTTTGGAAAATTTGACAACACTCTCATGTTGATCCACACAGCTGGCAGTCTGCCATGCCCGTATGGATCCAGACGACTAGGCCACTGACACGGTCGTGTCGTTGTGCCTGCAGGGTGAGCAAGGCAGATCCACACTCCCGACACGCTCGTGTGGATTCTGTACCAGAATGAACTTTTGAACTTCATGTCTTTTGGAATGTCAATTTCTGATGTTGAAAAGATTAATTTCACCATTATTTGAGAGTTACAAAGACATTATTGGCAGCCTTTAAAGGAAATTAATCACAATTAATCTCATGTCTCCTCCATCTAGTATAAATAGATGGTTTTGGCTTGAATTTTCAAGTTTTTTTTTAAGAGTTTTACTTTGCTTCTTCTTGAAGAGTTATTTCTTTCTTCTCTTTCTTCTTCTCAAGTGATAGAGGGTGTGACAAGTTAAAATTCGCCGTAAGTAGGTGTTGTGTGTTCAACAACTACTTGAAATCTGTTAAATCCTAGGAGACAAACGCTAGTTATCCTAAACACCAGTGTGGGAGGCGAATTTATCTTAAGGAAACTGTGTGCTACACAGGCCTCAGATTGGTCTTTTAGTTATATTGTTTTTGAATATTGAATTAACAATTCTTCTATTTTATTCTAACATATATATCACAGGTTACACACGGAAATCAATAATGAATTTCTTACCTTCACAAATCAGACATGGGACCCGAAGCCACCATATTCCAATTTCTCCTTTCTTTCAAACAACCTATATCCAAGCGCTTTTTTTTTTTTAACAAATGTTCTGACTATTTATTCAAATTCTATACCTTATAGTCTATTAGCCTCTAGATTGGTACTCATCTCCAATCTAGGATCTCTGTTGAAAATTAATTATGGCCGAAACACCCGTAAATGATTTTTCCTTCAATTTTCTTTTACCAAATCCTAATAATCGTTGCACATTTAGTATTCCTTCATCTCTCTTTCCATAAGAGCTTAGCAGCTTCCTTCATCAATGGAGATGGCTGAATAAGGAGTGAGAGCTTTTGGTGTGGGAAATTTGAGAGAAAGGATGAGATGAATGTAGAAAGGTGGAGAATGGGTGAAGTGTGCCAGTTTTCCTTTTTATAGGTTGATTAAGTAGCAAATTAGATAAATAAATCTCAACATGCATTTTTTTTTTAGGTTCAATAAGCCATGACCTATACAAAAGGAGATTGTTATTCCCTTATACATACCATAAATGTGTTTAACTCCTACCAATATTGATAGATGGTATCAAGAAAATTCAAACTTGATATCTTTCACATTCTCACAAAATAATAATATCAATTAAATCACTATTTAATTGGCAATCTCAACATGCATTGGTAAAACAGAGTTGATGAGGATTTATTAAATTTAATAATGGCATGTTTCCTCTATAGTTCTCAATCTTTTCAATTTTTATTAATTGATCCTAATTTTTTTATTCTTTTCAAATTAGTCCATAAATTAATTTTCCTTTTTTTTTCTTTTTCAATTTAACCATCAAACTAAATAATTTCCACCAATTATATTCTCCATTAATTTTTTTAATCAACATTCCTATTAATTAATTTAATTTAAGTCAAATTCGCTACTATTAATTAATTTAGTTTAGGTCAAATTCACTCCTAATTTTAAGTTTTCATTCTTTATCCTGATTTAATCTATTTTTTTTATCTCTCAATTAAATACCAAATTAATGTTTCTATTTTTATTTCTTATTTTCCTTTGGTCAGAATCAGATTCCGGTCAGCTGAGCGTATTTGATCTCGGGATAGGCACGTGATTTGCCACTTAAATTAAGGGACGTTACAGTTCCTATTTTACAATGGTACACTTGGGCAACAGAACAAGAAATAAATATGTTTCTACTAGTGTATAATCATTCAAACCCCTTAGCACCACAGTACAGTTGATCCGGTTGCCCGATCCTCTGAAACCTTGGCATGAATTCTTGCATTTTGTAGATACAAAAATATGCTGGCTGGAGGAATGAATGAGATAGCTAAATAATGATCATGACATAAAAGAAGCCTGGAACATTGAATAATGTATTATGCCGTATGCAATATTTGGTTGCTGAAATTTGCAATAAATACGAAAACTTTTTTTTTAAAGTGCAGGATACATCATAAATCTACCCATAAGCAAAATGGAATAAATCCTCCAGCATTCGGTTACTTCTAGAATAACTAATACAATATAGCCAGCAATTCAATTGTCTTACGAGTGTAAAAGAAGGGCCTCAACATTATACAATAACAGCTAGCACCAAACAGGCTAATTAAAATACTGATTTTATCAGATCTAGAAGTGTTATCTACTGGCATTATAAACAGCGATTCTCATTAATTAAGGGCTATTGCTTGAGTGGTTTTGGCTCTTAACGGTAATACACAGCAAAAGCAATGGATGAAGGGTTTGGGATTTAGTTGGTGATAGTATGTTATCTTGCCAGAATATCTGGGAGAGAGTGCACAAAAATTTGTCATTTTCATAAGTTATTATAAGGATATAAGAATCTAACATTCTAAATCAGTCATCAGACATTCTCTTCTACTTTACAACAAATGAAAGAGCTATTCTTCACAATGATACAACAAACAAAAGTTCAAGTGGCAGCCAAAAATTTAAGCACAAAAAAAAAAAAAATTTCTGATTTTCATGGCAATTTAAGGCTAAGCTACTATTATTAGGTTGTTCAACTATCAAAAAAATCCAGGGCCTGCTCGCGAAAGGAGTTCCTTGCCAGCATCCTTTCCCATCATTATCATATCATCAATAGCATATGGGCCTTTTCTAGAAGTTTCAAGTACTGAAATACAGCAAAAAGAGGGGGAAAGGTAACTCAAGAGATCAAATGGGAAATCAAATCAAAATGTTTCTTTTAAGAAAACTGCAATGTTACCTCGTGTTCCATTGGGGGAAGCCACCAATCCTCTGAATATGCAATCACCATTCTCATCTTTGCAAGCATATCCAGCAATCGGGGTACGGCATGACCCATCCAAAGTTTCTAGGAATGCCCTCTCACATGCAACTGCTAGTCTAGTGTCCTCATGATTCAATGAAGCAAGGTAATTAGCCTGAAATTATGTAACAACAAAAATTTCAAAAATCATAAAATATGCTACAGTAAGAAAGGTCATGCAGAGTGAATCAAAATATTAGCATCAAAGATGAATTCAGAGGACAAAATTCAAGCACACAAAAAGATTGATGGTCATTTGTGCTTTAAAATGCACTCGCATGCTATTGACAGAGACCACTAAATCAACCAACTAATGAAAACCGTTAATTTCAAAGCTGGAAATCTCATCCATATGAATATGAATAGTGTGATGCTAAACACCACATCTACTATTGAACAAGAATTAGATAGAATTGACTTAGTTTTTGTTCTTTATGCAACAGAACTCAAGAGGTTTTCAATTGTGGCACGATTTCATAGTCAAGTGGTACTTCTAACCTCAATTTCTGAATTCATCTTTGAGCCACAAAATATAAATGCGTATCCAGTTGCACATTTAGGACAAGCTGGATGCTGGATAAACTTTTGAATGCATGAATGCAGTTTTATGTACCATTTTATCATCATCACTTCGACAGGCAATTCCAATTGCCCCTTGAGCAACTGCTGGCAGCATGTCATCAATTGAAAGAATTGAAGTCACATTTTCAGTCATATTCAAACGTTTAAGCCCAGCCAAAGCTAATAGTGTAGCTTTGACCACCCCTTCATTAAGTTTTCTCAACCGTGTCTGAACATTACCTCGAAAGTTCTCTAGAACCTGCAATATACAATTAACCAAAAACAATGAGAAGCAATCTCAAAGATGTCACTATCAAATAATACCAGAGTGAATAATACAACCACCTAATAAGAGCTTGTTTCTACATAAATAACAAAGATAAAGGATTTTGCACCTTTTATGGGTATCCTTGTATTGCCATTAGAATTAGATCACAACTTCTTAAAGTGTCAATTTCTCCCAACAACCCCCACCCAACAAATAAATAAATGATTACCAAAAGGTACCAGCTTTGGACATAAAATGTCCAGAAAAAGCTTTAAAAGGTCATACAATATGCTTACGCTTAGTGAAGGATATCTGTGGAGTATCTGTGACTTTCTTCTGAGAGAAGCAGTACCAATTACACTCCCAGCAGGAAGCGCAGATAAGGAAGATGCACTCAAAGAAATAAATGCATCTCTAACATCCTCTCGTCGAAGGTTGCAAGCGAGGATTGTCTTTTCTGGTAAATATGTAGGGACATCTTTCATTGAGTGGACTGCAATGTCAATTTCACCATTTACTAATGCCTCATCTATTTCTTTTGTAAATAATCCTTTCCCGCCTATGTCTGCAAGCGGTTGAGATAGTATTTTATCCCCCGTTGTCTTTATTATCACAATTTCAATAGCCCTTTCTTCAGCTAGCTCTGAATGTGTCGCTATAAGTTTGTTTCGTGTTTCTTCAGCCTGAGCAAGTGCTAAAGGACTGCCATACATATGGTAATGATATAAATATCCAAAAAAATCTTGGACAAGAACTGAAGGAGGAAAAAGGAAAGAAAGTGTACAACTAGAAATATAAAAATGAAGCAATTTAGATTTTCTTTGCAATGAATGAAAACTAAATTAGTGCATTGCTTGCCAAAGAACATTTTTGGCCATTTCCTCAAGAAATTCTTCAATACTTGCTAGATGGTCATGAAGATTCTTGCCAATGTCGGACCCATAAATGTATGTGCATGAAATCGTAATCCTGTTGAAACTAAAAACCTATCATCATTGGCTACAGAGATAAAAAATTCTTCCCTTTTTCACCTGACATGTTCAGTACTCCATTGCGCAGCAGAATATATCATCTCAAACAATCCTATGAAAAAGTAACGGCCTTTTTGGAGTTTATGGTTTTTATTTTTTATAAGTTGCTCTGGATTTTGAAAAAATTGTTACACATGAATGTCATTTTGTACAACTGAACTCATGCCAAAATAAAACATAGGAACAGTTGCTTCTAGTTTTATTCAAAAATCATAAGAACTTAAAATGTACATCTTCACCTATTCCGTCCACATGATAGTATATATTGCAAGTTCAACTACCTATATTTGGGCTTGAACATCAATAGCTAGACACCTAGCTAGTATTAACACCAATGATTTGGGTATGGACTACTCATGCCAAAAATCAGGAAACTGTATGAACTACTGCGAAAATATAGACACCAACGTTTCAAACAATTGAGTCTAAATTACAACCGCATTGGCAAACATAAGCAAACCCAGAAAATAGATTTGGGTATAATCGTAAGTACCTTCCTCTAGTGCCGATTCTTATTAAAGCAACTTTGGGTTCATGAGTCCGCTGCTCAACAGCAACCGAGGCCTTAGTAGTGAGCTTAAAACTGTGTTTCCTGATTGAATTTGGAAAAGCTCGAGTCTTTAAACATGGAAGAGAGAACCCAATCACTGAAACCGACCCACCGACCGGACGTGAAGAAGGAAGAGAGATCGCGAGACCTTGGCTTGTAGACATAGAAGAAATAGTCACCATTGAGAAACCAATTAATTGGCTGCAGAGAAGACTAGCAACAGAGACTGAGATGATCCTGATTGAGGGCTTTTAAGATATTGGGATAACCTTAGCTTGCTTAGATAGGATACTTGGGATATTGGGTTTACTGGATCTAAAAGAGAGGGAGAGAACCGCCAAACAAGTAGTGTGACAATTGACAGAACTTCAAGAAATTAAATAAGGTTGAACAAAAAAAATATTTTCCAGTTTCTAAATTCTATAATTTCTAAATCTCAAAATAAAAAATGAAAAACAACAGTGAATGTCTTAATGAGTCTAAATTTTCATTTTTTTCTGTCACACAAAAATTTGTTAATACTTTGTAAATCTCATTCTAGAATTTGTAAAAATTTAAAATTTCAATTTTAATTTTTTTTATATTACTGCTTAATTCTTACATGTTTATTTTAGTTTTAATTTTAATTTATTTTGTAGATGATTTGTTCATAATTTAATTGGAATTTCTTATATTCAATAGCTTAGTTGTTTTACGAGCTTGACTCATTTTTTTCTTAAAAAAAAGTCTAATATATATAAGAGAATATTTATTCTAATTCGTGAGAGTAAAAAACAAAAGAAATTAACTTAATGTAAAACAATTACAACAATTCATTGAGATAAAATAAACTATATTAAATATATATTTATAATTTAAATAAATTATAATTATAATAAATAAAAATGAAAAAATCTCCGAAAATTATGTTTGTGTAAAATTCAGATATTCACATATCTTAAAATAACTAATTAAATATATTCTTACAACAATATGTCAATTTGCATATCTATAAATATAATAAAGGGCCTTCAGGATGTTACTCTAGCTATTACAATATTATGACTAAAATAGCTCACAATAAAACCACGTTGTTTACTTTTTTTCTGAAACTCAATTTAAAAATGACACCACATGCTATTTAAATAAATAAAAAAACATCATCCAAATAAATGATGTCTATCTCCAATATTTTGATAACTTTTTTTTTTTTTTTGTAACACCTTATACTTTTATATAAAGCATATACTGGTATCATTTCATCATGTATTGTACAGTAATTAGATATGATCTTATTTATAGTGAGAAATATCTTTTTTGAATCATATAATAGTATCAATTTGTAACATTCGACAGTTCAACTAAGCATCACATCCTTACTATAGACATAATATATTACATATGTTAATAATTTAGACGCTATATCCAAGTATTGCAAGTAGCAAATTCAAGGCCAAATATATATATTTACACACCACTACATATTTAATATATATTATAAATATGCATGTATAAAATCTAAAATATAGATATCATGTTCTTATATATATATGTTCTCTTATACATATATGTAATGCAAGGAGAGATATTGGTGAAACTCTATGATCCATATTTCCTATGTGGTATGTACCTTCAAAATAAGCTAATTACTTTTATTTGCCTAAAAAATAATTCAATTTGATGAGTTGCAACTTAGTGAGAATAGCCACCAAAAGCTTTCTGAAGTACTAAATAAATCACAATTACAAGTAAAAATCGTCATTCGTACACATTTTATATGTCGTTCTATTTATCAATATCATATGAATATAAATAATATTAAATCATATAAATATTTCATTTGCTTATGTTTATTCTTATATCATTTTCTTTTTTGTTATGACCAAGCTAAACAGACAATGTCCTAGGTTTCTATATGAACATTTGTCATTTGCTAACTAACTTGATCAATAGTAATATTTGCACATTTGTTAGGCTATAGACATTTTCTTTTGCTTTTGAATATTTGTTTGAGCCATAGGCTTCTTTTTTTGCTTTACAATAGCATTTAGCTAGTCACAACGTCTTTTAACTCTATATGCATATGTATTTGCAACAATCATTGCTTTTACATCAACCATTATATATTTCAGTCAACATTTGCCTTGTACAAAGAAAGCCTATACATGTAATACACACAAGAAATTTACACTCAATGCAGTATCATTGGTCATATTATAACAATTATGTAATTCAAATAAAGTAAATCAAGTCACATTACACGTAGCATGCAATAATCACACGTATTAAAGAAATCGTTTGATAATTAGGCTCACATTTGCTTTTGATATTGAACCTTTAACTTATTGTCTCTCACTTTCTTAAGGGTCTCTAATATGCTGTGAGCCTAATTGAATGTATGCTTAGTCAATTGGTAGCTTAATAAACTTAGTAAAACTTAAATAAATTGAAATATGCATAATTTGGACCACAAACTAGGTTTACCATTTTGGCAGTATGACCTTTGTGAGTTGAGCAGCTTATAACTTTTTTTCATACTAGTCCAATTTATATGATTCTTATTTCTAATTAAATTTAACATGTAAATATACAACGTATTACAAATTCAAATCAATTGGGGGTATTGTGTAATTTTTGGTGCAATTTCTATTCATGTCCTATTTTCTGCCCTTGGGCAATTTTAGGACACTAATTTTGGTCTTTTATATCTTCAACATGTAAGTTAAATTTTTGTGAGACTTTGTAGAAATTTCAATATATTAAAATAGAATATTTTTCATATGAAAATTTTCATCCATTCAGCCTCTAAAGTCCTCAAATAGTAGGGTACTTATGACTAGTCAAGAATAAAGTTGGTATCTAGACTAGTCTAATTTGTGAAGGCCATAAATCACAAAAATACATAACATATTGAGGTGTTATTTATGCCTAACTTTAGATAAGACATATACTATAATTTTATGCTTTGATAATTTATAGATTATGTCTATAAGGAGCTCAAAAATGGGCAAACAATTGGCTAGACCTACACTGGGCACTAAATAGGCAGCTCAAACTATGGAACAGACATAATTCCCTTAACCATAACTCAACATCTACCTATAATATGGTCATAAAATTTAGTATACAGCTAGATAACATAAAGGACTAAAACTTTTGTGTTTTAAGTTTCCTTAATTATAGAATCTATCATATAAAAAAATAATCAGCATAGTAGATGATTTAGCTAGGTTCTACAACCTAACTAGTTTCAGTCTGATGCCAATATCTTTTCATATATACCAAAACTAGTAAAACTATTTATATAGTCATAAACCTAAGATATAAAGCTACAAATTATATGTTTAAAGCCTCTCCAAATTATGTCTCTAACATAAAGAAAATAAGACCCTAAATTGCTAGCACAGAAGTAGAATCCGAGAACATAGAGTAAGATCACTTAGTTGTTTACTTGCTTTAAATCATAATCTATAAACCATCATTTAAAGCTAGAAAATTAGGGAGATAAACTCACTTACCTATCATCTTTTACTTGGTCTTGCTGCTGGAAAATTTGAATTAGAAAGAAATGATGGGAAGGCTTCTCGGTGGAAAGAAGAAAGAAAACAGACCCTCAACCGCCTAATTTTTTTATCCCATTTGATTTTTTTTTTCTATTATTATTTCCCATTTTACCTCTTCCTGTGAATGGTTCCTCCATAATATTTTGACTAAGGGTATTTCTCTATTTCTCAACCGTTTTGTCTTGTATCCTATGATCTTTACAGGGTCTTCTATATAGCTCATATCATCTGCAATCTCGATGGCTTGATCTTAAGTATATGTGTAAGGTCTAATTTGTATCTTCTAAGCATATTGACATGAAATACATTATGAATCTGAGCCATCTCTGGTGGTAAAGCTAACCTTTGCCAATGGTCCAACCTTTTCAAGAGTTTCAAAAGGCATTATGTACCTTGGACTTAGTTTTCCCTTCTGGCCAAATCAGATTACTCCTTTCCATGGTGACACTCGAAAAAATACCTTTTTGCCTATCTCATATTCCATTTCTCTTCTATGCTGATCAACAAAGCTCTTTTATCTATCTTATGCTGCCTTGAGTTTGATTTTGACTATCTTGATCTTGTCTACTGTATCTTGTACTATTTATGGTGCTTCAATTACTCATGCACCTTCTTCATCCCAAATAATTGGACTTCTACACTTTCTACTACACAGTGCTTCATATGGTGCCATCTGAATACTGTTGTGATATTAATTGTTGTATGCAAACTCTATTAGTGCCACATATTCATCTCAAGATCATTTGAACTCCATAAGACATGCCTTAAGCATATCCTCTAATGTCTGTATAGTTCTCTCTATTTGACCATTAGTCTGCAGATGAAATGCATTGCTGAAGTTCAATTTTATTCTAAATGCATTTTGTAAACTCATCCAAAATCGTGAAGTAAATCATGGATCTCTATCAAACACAATGGATATTGGAATGCCATGTAATCTGACTATCTCTTTGACATATAACTTTGCTAAATTTTCAAGTGTACACCCCCATCTAATAGGTAGAAAATGTGTTGACTTGGTTAATTTGTTAATAATTACCCATATAACATCATTATTCTATGGAGTTCTCAACAATCCATAAATAAAGTCTTATTATTTTCTCCCATTTCCATTCTGGCACTGGCAATGGATGTAGTTTACCTGCTGGAGCTTAATGTTCTACTTTAATTTGTTGACATGTTAGGCATTTGGAAGCATATTCTGCTATGTCTTTCTTTATCCTTGACTACCAATAGTGAGGTCTCAAACTATGATACATCTTTGTTATCCCTGGGTGCATTACATATGGTGCATTATATGCCTTTTCCATTATTTATTTGTTCAAGTTATCAATGTTTGGAACATATATACGTGACTTTAACATTAATGTATCATTTTGCAATTGGAAGTCTTTGCTTTTTCCTTGCTTTGCCATTTCAATTTTCGCATACAATTGAGGATCTCTGCCTTGTGATTCTTTAATTATGTCTCTTAGTATAGGTCTAACTTGAAGGGCTGCAATTAGTGACCCACTATCATGCATACTCAATTTAACATTCATAGACCGAAGCTGAACCATATATGGAAGAGAGGATGCTTGTAAGTGAGCTATACTGCTGCTAGATTTCCTACTTAATGCATCTGCCACTACATTTGCCTTCCCTAGATGATATTCAATTGTGCAGTCATAATCTTTTAATAGCTCTAACCATCGCCTCTATCTCATGTTTATTTTTCTCTGCGTTAGCAGATATTTCAAACTCTTATGGTCTGTGAATATCTGGAATGTTTCGCCATATAAATGATGTCTCCAAATTTTCAATGCAAATACAACTGCAGCTAATTCTAAATAATGCACTGGATATGACATTTCATGTTGTCTCAACTGTCTGGATGCATAAGCTATCACCTTACCATGCTGCATCAATACACATCATAAGCCTTGGTCTGAAGCATCACTATATATTGTAAACTCTCTTGTGTCTGTAGGAATAGC
>CATIWF010092384.1:0-14106 GCA_949630135.1 Balakata baccata | reverse complement strand
TATTCGTTTCTATTAATATTTTAAAGAAAATAAAGAGATTGAAGAACAAAGAGAGCAGAGATATGGAGGAAGGAATAAACTTCTTCAATTGAATTCTGAAAACGTTACAAGATAAATAGAAATTGATATAAAAAATCACTAAGATCATGGAGCTACAAATCAACTATGATAACAAAATCAAATAAAGTATTTCCACAATTAAGCTATAATCAAAAACTAATCTCCTAAAATTTTGGAACTACTTGACTTATTTAGAAATAAACAATAAAAGGAAAGTAATACAATAGAACTTCTGGTCCCAGCATAAGTGCCAATTTTCTAGCTCAGTGGCAGCTCTCTAGCTAAATGTCAGCTCTCATGTTAAATGTCAACTAACTCTCTAACTAATCTAAACTTGGACACATGGACTTCCAGCTTGGCAGTCCTAAACATATCAATTAACACTCTTTTTTGTTTAAGAGCTGCAAACACTAAGCTTTTCTCTAAGCTCTTCAACTCGGTTAACTAGCAAAGGTTTGGTGAACATGCCTGCTACTTAACAATTTGACTTGCAGTAGACCAATTTCACTTCTCTATTTTGTTGAATTTTCTAAGGAAGAAAAGTTTGATGTTAAAGTTGTCTTCACATAGAATATTGAATTCCTTGAAATAGCTACAATAGCTTGACTATCTAAAAAAATCACAATGCTTACCTTTTGTTCTGAAGTGCTCTTTAAGTCATCTACAGAGCCACCTCAGTCACTGTTAAAATATTCAGTCAGTTTCAACTCTTTGTCGCTTCTATACTTGATTCCAAAGTTATGAGTCTCTTTGACACATCAAAGGACTCTCTTAGCTGCTTTGATTGATTCCAAAGTCATGAGTCTATTTGACATATCAAAGGATTCTCTTAGCTGCTTTGAGAAGCAACTCACTGGGATAATGCATGAATCTAGATAAAATACTCATTGCATTGAGAATATCATACTTTGTTGTTGTGAGATATATGAGGCAACCGATCATGCTTCTGAATTTTGCTTGATCTACCTTTTATGCTTTATCTTCTTTGCTGAGCTTCTCCTTTGAGTTTGTAGGAGTGTTGATGTCTTTACACTCATCAATCCTAAACTTCTTTAATGTCTCTTTGACATATTTCTTGTGGCAAGTGAAAACCTCAAAATCATTCTACTTAATTTCCATTCCTAAGAAGAAACTCATCATTCCTAAATTTGTCATCTTAAAGAGCTCTATCATTTCCTTTTTGAATTGTAAAACCAAACCCTCTTTGCTTTCTGATGAGGGTTTGCTCACCAGCTCCCAAGTTTGATTCTTTTTTATCATAGGGAGCTCTCTTCCATTATAACTTTCTTTTCTTGTTTTGATTTTGCTTTTTCATCTTCACCGTTGAAGTTTATGAGTTGATCTTTTGACTTCTCTTTTTCATAGTCATAGTTCACGCGAAAAGTAGTCTGCTCTTTCTCTAATGGATTGAGTACAAAACTCTTTCCTTGCATTTTAACCCTGACAACATCTTTGTTCTAGCATCTTTTATCAAATGTTGATTGTTCTCAAACAATACTTTATATCCCTTCTAGATTAGTTAGCCTAGACTTAACAAATTTTAATTAATATTAGGAACAAATAATACATTTGAGATTAATTTTGCACCTGAGGAATTTGGAATTGCAACAGTACCTATACCTTTTACTGCTATATTAGTGTCATTTCCAACTCAGACCCTTGAGAAGCTTTCTTCATTCAATTTAATGAAAAGCTTCTTGTTGTAAGTCATATGATTTGTGCAGCCATTGTCAATCAACCAACAATCTAATGAGTCAAGACTGGTGAAACATGCAGCAATAAAAAGATGATCTTCCTCCTCTTGGTTAGGAGCTTTGGCTTCTTCTTCAGACTATTGATTCCTTAAATTGTAGATGATGGCTTCATGCCCCATTTGTTGACACTCTGTGTATTTGACATCTGGTCTTCTCCAACATTTGGCATCTTTTATGACCATCCTTCTTTTCTTTTGCATCTGAACTAGAACTAGTGCCACTACTTCTACCATCCTTCTTCTTATGCTTCTACTTGTTTCTATTAGCATTTTGATGTTTGGTAGCAAGGGCTCCTTCAACTGGTGAGTCTTCTCTCATTAACCTCGTTTGCTCTTGTGCTTGAAGTGAATTTAGCAGCTCTACCAAAGAAATCCTTGACAAATCCTTGGTGTTCTTCGAGGTTGAGATTGTGGCCTCATACCTTTCAGGGATCGTAACTAGAATTTTCTCAGCCATCCTTGAACTTAGCTCCAAGTAGTCTGACCCTATTAGCTATTCCAAGAAGCTTTTATGAATAGTCTTTAATGGATTCAGACTCCTTCATCTTCTGTAGTTCAAATTCCTTGATGAGATTCAGCAGTTGCATG
Organism: Balakata baccata; assembly: GCA_949630135.1. Classification (NCBI taxonomy): domain Eukaryota; kingdom Viridiplantae; phylum Streptophyta; class Magnoliopsida; order Malpighiales; family Euphorbiaceae; genus Balakata; species Balakata baccata. The sequence goes on along the minus strand of CATIWF010092384.1, from coordinate 11,705 downwards.
CACTTATCCTCTTATCACCTTCATACTCCTTCTTCAGGTAATCCCATATTTCTTTTGCTGACTTTAGGGACATAATTTTGGTGAAAATTGTAGGACTGACAATTGCAAACAATGAAGTCTTTGCTTTTGATTTCTTTGTTTTCTTCTCCTTGAAAGCCTTTAGCTAAGCCATGATGGGATTTGTTGGAAGCACATGATCCATAATCCTCTTCTACAGCTTCCTAGAGATCCAAAGCTCCCAGGTATGTCTCCTTACATACTTCCCACATTTGATAATTAGATCCATAAAAAACTGATAGTGTAATGGCAAAAAAATTTGCTTTGGATTCCATGAAAATAAGGCAATCATAGGTCCCTTCAATAAGAGGGCTCTGATATAGCAATTATATTTTAAAGAAAATAAAGAGATTGAAGAACAAAGAGAGCAGAGATATAAGGAGGGAATAAACTTCTTCAATTGAATTATGAAAACATTACAAGATAATAGAAATTGAAAGAACAAATTACTAAGATCATGAAGCTACAAATCAGCTATGCTCACAAAATCAAATAAATTCTTCCTACAATCAATCTATAATAATAATAATAATAATAATAAAAAAACTAATCTCCTAACATTTTGGAACTGCTTGACTTATTCAGAAATAAATAATAAAAGGAAAGTGATAAAATATAACTTCTTGTGTCAGTCAGCTCTCTAACTAAGTGCCAACCAACTCTCTAGCTAATCTAGACTTGGCCACGTGGACTTCTAGCTTGGAAGTCCTAAACAAATCAACTAACAATTTTCAAAGAGAAGATAATTATAAACTATCTTTTATTGATTGCAAGACTTTTCAAGGCTAAGTATTTTACGAGATATTACTTTCTTGATTGATTTGGTATGTTCTAAGTTATACATGGCATAACATTTAAGGCATGTGTGGCTCACGGACGACGCCAAGGGGGGCTAGCAGGGGCCTAGGCACCCCCAATTGATGAGGCAAAGTTTATTGGTAAAAAGTCAGCTGATGCAAGTGTTAGCATATTGAGTCAGTTTCAAGTCTTTCAAGTGTAATAGATAATAAGAACATGTGAGCAGTAGCTTTGCTAGGCTCACTTACTAGTTTCTAACCTATTGTTCACTTGGTTAAATGACAATCATGTATTCATTATTATTTTAGCTACACTTTTCAAGTACAGTTAATTAGTTGAAGTTAGTTTTTGCTGTTCTAAGTTACTACTCTTTGTATAAAAGGTTGTGCAAGCTTTCTTCTTCAATTCACTAATGCAATTCGAAATTCTTCAGTAAAGTTCTTGTTTCATAAACTTCATACCAGTGTCAAAAAAAAATTATATAGTATGTATGATTATAAAAAGAGTTTGTGAACTTTCATTCGAAAGAATTTAAGTATCTCAATAACTACTAATAAATATCTTTTATTGTGTAATATTTTACCCCTATTAAAATAATTCGGCCTTTGTCCCTGGTGTGGCCATTCAAGACATTTAGGCCATGTGTGAACTTACTCCAGTTGAGAAAGTAATTAATGGGGCACAATTTTGAAATTAGTATATGAATGTGATGAAACTCTTGTCATAAATCGTTGGAGCCAATTGTTGAAAATGGTAGGGGAACTTTTCCATCAACATAAGAGAATTGCTGCAGAGTTTGATTGGCAGTTGGAATGTGGGAATAATAATGACGAAGGGACTGCTTTGTGTGACAAATTTTTTAATAGGTTGGGAAGACGAGGATGTTTTGGAGGAATTATCAATATATGTCAAGATGCTTACTGGTGAAGAAGAATTGGAAATGGTAAGAGCTTGTTTAGGCATGGAAAGAAATAATAGTTTTCCAGAAAAATACTTCAAGAAAATTGGAAAATGGAATTATCTGTTTAGTTGTAAAATTTTCCTTTTTAGAAAATTAGAGAACTATTTTCAAAATTTTCCAAATTATAAGTATTATTTAGAAAAGCCCAAAAAGATGTTTTCTTAGCTATCCATTATAAAATGCAGGTGTTTTCATGGAAAACAAGGAGGAAATTCTTGTACGACGTTATTTCTTTGATGAAGAACCATGAAGGATGAGTTCGGTGATCCTAGGATCCAATTGAAACATCGAAATTTATATATGATTTGATTTGATAACAAAGAGCCCATAAATATCACTTCCCATTTAGTCCTGCTATTGAGCGCAACTATGAATTGATAACTGTTATCTAATAGATAATACACATTGATGTTTGGTAAAACAAATTGAACGGTTGTTATTAGAATGTAAAATTACTAACAGAGATATAATTTGTTTAATTCAAAATATATGTATATTTTTTATATGATGTATGAATAAACAAAATAATTATTTTATATGATTATTTATTATAATAAAAATAATAAAATATAATCAATTGTAGATAAAAAATTTAAATAAATGTGTGTATATTATTTATAAATAAAATAAATTAATTTAACATAATTTATAATTTAATATAATAAATAACATATATAATAATTAAGAATATATTATATATTCTTTAATATTTGAAAATGAAAAATTACTAGTTTAACTGTTACTTATAATATTTTTATATTTATAATTATAAATAATTTATTGAATGAAAAGTTAATTTTGAGGAAATAGGTATTTTATAATTAATAAAATTTATAAAGATAATATAGTTCAAATAGAAAATAAAATTAAATCAACTACCAGTTAGGGGTGTGCATTGGTTCAGTTTTGAACCAAACTGATTAATAATTAAAACCGAACCGAAATATATAATAAATTAGAATCAAAATATATAATAGATTGTAATTGGTTCGGTTCGGTTTAATCGGTTTTGTTAACTAATTAATTAAATTTATATAAATTATTATTATTATTATTATTATTGTTATTATTGTTATTATTATAGATTAGAACCAAATATCATAACTTTATTAATTATAATAAAATTAAATTAATTATCATAACTTTATCAAACATAATGTATAAGTTAAAGTTATAATTAAATAATATAACTATAGATTAAAATAAAATAGCATAAATTATGATAAATTGATATAAGCATTACTTCATCAACTACTATAATTATTACAAATTAAATTTAATTACCATAATTTTATGAATTATCATAAATTGAAATCAATTATTACAACTTTATAAATTAATATAAATTAAAACTAATTGTTATAACTTTATCAATTACTCCAAATTAAAATTAGTTAACATAAATTAAAATAAATTTTTATAGTTTATGACTTTATCATTCCATAAATCAAAATAAAATATTGCAAATTATAATTTTTTATCAAAAAGTTATAATAAATCATTAAAATATATATATATATATATGAAGTTTGATCAGCTCGGTTTAATCGGTTTTTAAATATTTAAAACCTAACTGAATAAATTGAAAGCCGAATCAACCAAAGCTCGAAACCCCAATCCTCTAGAGTTTCATCTCCCACGTGATTATTGAAAGTTTTTAAGCCTCCAAACACAAGATATAACACTAAAGATCAAGATTTGCACATGGACTTAAAAATTTATCAAGGAAGAAGGAGTTAGTTAAAGAAAGTATGTAGTTTTAGGGAGCCTGAGTTCTCCAACAAGGTCCCCCTCGTTTTCTACTTACTTAATTCATGACAGTTTGATATGGTTTACTCGAAATGGGTATCTACCCATTCGTAAATGAGTTTGTTAGAGATGAGATATTAAGTTTTCTTGAGGGAAAACTCTCTTTAAGGCTAGATTAAGTTGGGTAATACATTTTTTATCTTATTTAAGTGAGAAAATACCTAATTTGAGGGAATTTGAGTTGAGTTCAATGTGTTTCCATAGCTTTATGTAGCCATATAAGTTAAGATGTGGCTTAAGTTGATGAGAAATAATTATGTCTTTGTTTACGAGATGCCTTGGAAGGTGGAATTACCTACCAATAAGGCTAGACAAGCTTAAATCTTGGGTTTTAGAGTTGGCTCCATAGAAGGTATGTATACATACACTTTCTAACTTGCTAAAATGACATGATTATTTATTAAATGACATGTTAACTAGAAATGTTGGGTAATTAGAATGCAAACAATGTTATGTGGTAAAAAATTATGCCTAAGGATCATAAAGAATATATACAGTGAAGGAAAGGAAAAACAAAGTATGAAATGAATATTATGGTTTCAGTAGGTTAAATACACCTAGAACCCAAAATGAGGAAATATATAGTGATAGACCTATGGTCTAATGAATTGTGAAACAATTTATTTATTAGTAATAGTATATAATTAAGACTAGGATAAACATTATATACATTACTTGAGAAGTAGTAAGTGGTATATGCCTATGTAACCTTAAACATGTCATCAATGATATGAGGCATAAAGTGAGATTTTAGCTTAAATGAAGTAAATGGTGTTGGAAAGATGATACAAAGAGAGGGGGGGAGGGGGAGTAGAAATTTTCGGCTTAATGGATTTCTTTAAATGTTTGAGCAATATGCAAATAAAACAAAGAAAGTAAAGGAGCAAGAGAATATTGTACATAAAGATTTATAGAGGTTTAGCTGTTAACAAACCCTAGTCATCTCCCTAACCATAATTGAGAGTTCTACTATCTCAACTTGATATTACAATAGAGTTTCCTAGCTAACTCATAACTAGAGAGTTTTCCTAACTCATCCACAACTAACTGTTTTATCAAGACTCACACTGAATCCAAATCTCTTATGTTTTAATGGCTCACACAATAACCAATTCCTTATATTTTGAACAGGTCACACACAATCCAAACAAGAGTTTTCTCACTAGAATCACTCTTACAAAATATACCCAAGTGTTTAAGGTTAAAACTTAAACATTTCTTACAATAGAGATAAGAAATAAAATTGCAAGAGTTTTAACACACTTAAAATTAAGCTCTTAGTGTTCTAAGGCCTTTTAGAGGTCTATTTATAATGTTTACCTTCCAATTAGCCGTTATATATGGTGTCAAAATTATTTCTAACTTTCAAAAGATCATTGACTAAAAGTTGTCTGACATAAAGAGTTTTTCGGATGGGAAACCATGTTTCTCAGTCTGGAAATTCATATATCTATTAAAGCCTTACACGTGGTAGCTTTGGATTTATCCTTTTCTTCAATGGCTCTTTAACAGCTAGTCTTAGTCAAAATTTCCGGTCAGGATAAGAGTTTCCTAGTTGGGAAACCATATTTCCCTATCGGGACAACTTTCTGGAACTTTTGACTTGAAGCTTGGAATGCTGGAATCGAGCACTTTCCGAGGGAGACATTTTTTTTCCAAGGGGGAACATGCCTTTCCTGAGGGAAAAATTGTCTTTCAACATTTGACCGATTTGCTCACTAAGCAAATCAAATCCAATTGATTTAAAACTTTGTTCACTATCAAAACAACACTAGATGAAGATATTAGTAACATTTAATTTGATTGTCAAGATTAATCACCCTAAGGTCAACAAATGGAAACATAGTTATTGGCTTAGCATAATAATACTTAAATGAGTTAGTAAATAACATATTAGAGATATTTGAACTTCGTGGAAAGACTTTATCTCAAAGAGGGATACAAAGTGAATAAAAGCAAAAAAAAATGCATGAGTTAGATATGAATGAATTAATTGGGATAATAATGATCTAAAATATTATTGAACCTCCAAGAGAGACATATGGGTTGAATTATGATATGATAAAATGTTTGCACATGAATACAAAAAATGGAAATAATTGAGATGGCTAAGGAATCCATATGGTAAGTGTGCCTATTAGCTAATAAAAGCTCAAATATACAAACTTAGCTATGAAATAAGAGTTGGCATGTTAAAGGAATGATTTAGTGATGGTAGATTAATGAATCAAAATAAGTTAGCAATGAGCTTGTAAAAGAAAATTAACTTCATGAAAGCCTATAACTTAAAATGACATGTGTATGTATGATAAAAGGGCTAGTAGCCAAATATAGTATGTATTTAGGCTTGATGCCTATATTTGAGAACTTATAAGCTTGTGGAGGCGCGAGTTCAATTATGGCACTTAAAGTGCTTAGAAAAAAGTGGTATAAAAGAGATAAGTCCCTTACTTTGTGAAACTAATGATTTGAATGATTTATGATTGAATTGTGGGATTAATAAATTGCATATGGAAATGAGTCAATGTGTTGATTTAGTTAAATGGTTATGTTGGCATGTATATGCCCTATAAATTGATGTTAAAGGTTGATAGGATTGGCTACAATTTGTTATCCTTAGAGCCTTGTGTGTACATGATTGGAAAGTGATATTAAAAGTTTGGTCTGGAGTAAAAGCCCAAAATCACACCCGTGACTCTAATGAGTCATGCCCATGACTCAAGCATAAAATGGGGACAGATTGGTTTACAACCAGTGTTACAATAAGAGTCACAACTAGAGTTACGGTCATGACTTGTCAACTTATGCCCATGACACCTTAATTCAACAATAATTATATGGTTTCTTGATTCCAAAAATATGATTTAAATAGGCACACATCCTATAGATATTGAAATATGATCAAATACAATGTGTACATATAATTTTAAGCATGAGTATACCTTGAATACCTTACGTAATAATATATGAAGAAAATATGTGAATAAATGATGAGGATAACTAGTTAATAATACATATTGCCCAATCTCAACCTTAAAGCGAGAGCTTCCAAGAGGTCAATGCTTTAACCGATGACCGGCATACGCTAGAGCTTTCAAGAGGTCAATGTATTAGCTGGAGACCAATATACACTAGAGCCTCCAAGAGGTCAATGCATTAGATGACAACCGGTATACACTAAAGCCTTCAAGATGTCAATGTGTTAGCCAATGACCGAAGTAGACATAAAAAGATATTGGACTATAAATACAAAAGAAAAGATATATATAATACATGACTTGTTGATTGTGTTTGATTGGATATGTTATGAAAGGATGAACATAGTACATGGTTATTACAATATGAACTTTGGTATGCTAATATGTTGGATATTTGATCATGTATGTGAATTTTTATTAGTATGACCTCTTGTATAAAGCATAATACGAATGCTCTGGCATGATTCCACTTATTTGTTTTGAAAATAGTTGTTCTTTTAAATCATATGTCATAAATAAATATGACTACTTGTTATATTTTCTATGCTTTTGTGTACTACTAAGCTATGAGTAGCATAACATGTGAATTTCTATGCACATAGGTCTTAGAGTCAGTAGATAATAGATGCAACAATTAACAGCAAAGAAGCCAAAATCCATGCCGAGAAGATCGTATAGACCCGGATTTGGATCACTGACTTTACATAATGCATTCATTTTCTTTGTATTCATTAAATGAGTTGTAGTTAATCATGTCTTTTGATTAAAGATCATGTAATATGAGTTAATATTGGCTCATCTAAACAAAGTAATGATGCATAAGGAGAGGGCTTGATATGCCTAAACTAGTGTATGGATTTAATGTTAAATAGGTTAACAAGAACTAGTAACATCTAGCACATGATAAAGACATACTAGGTAGAAAAGTTTTAAAATTGACATGTTTTAACCACCCAGATCTGTAGCATTTCATATATATAATAATATGTATTCCTATTATAAGGGAGGACATTACATTATAAATTTTTTAATTTTAAAAAAAATAAAACAATTAAATAGATTATAAAAATTACATTACAACAAGCATTCATTTATCAATTAAAATAATTTTAGATATAATTTATATAAAACTTTTGTCATAATATATATTAAAAATGAATATACAAATAATAAAATTCAAGATGTCATAATAATATAAACAAATTAAAATTAATATATAACTATATATGATAAGTAATATTCATTATTCAAACTATTATATATTCATGTTCAAAAATATTATTAAATAATAATAATAATATCTATATATTTATATTTATTATTTTAATAAATAATAGAATTAATATAGATAATAATTTTTTTTTTCTAAAATTATATTATAACATGTGTTCAATTTTAATTAATATAATTTTCTATAATTATTAAACATGTTATCATAATATATATTGGTATGAAAAATCAAATAATTCAACTCTAATTTATTAATTATATATACAAAACTTCATCCCACAGTGTCTTCGATTATATAAAATAGGGAAAATTATTATTTATCCCATTTAGTTTCACATAATACATTATTACCTCTTTGAGATTTGAAAAATATATGATTTGCTTCTTATAGTTTGACATAATACACTAGTACTTCCTTGAGATTTGAAAAATATACGATTTTCTCCATGTATTTTTGACATATTGCACTAATAACCCCCAACAAATTTGATTTATTAAACTAATACCCTCCGATCAAAAGAGAATATTCTTTTTTACTAATTTATTATATTATTTTTCAAACCTCATGGGGTTCTAGTGTATAATGTCAAATTATAGGAAGCAAATCGTATATTTTTCAAAACTCATAGAGGTACTAATGTATTATGTCAAATTAGAGAGAGTAAATAGTAATTTTTCTTATAAAATAACTTATAACAATCTAGCTAAGCGGTACAACATGCAAGAGTTATATTATGGGCCCGTTTGACATTGAGTTTGGAAAAAATGATTTTCGTTAAAAATTTTGTATTTTACTTTTTTGAGTTTTGAAAATTGCTTTTGGATAAAAACAAGTAAATAGATATTTTTTCCAGAAGCATATTTTGAAAAAATAGTATATTTTGAAAAAATAGTATATAAAAAATTAAATAAATTAGTGAATAAAATAAAAAAAAATTCAAAGTTTGCTTTTGGAACACTCAACAACAATCTCATGACACCCCTATGTGTATGTGGTGCAAGTTCAATTCGTATCTTGAGCAAATGGCGATATTTTTTGTAATTTCTAAATCAATTGAACTGCTCAAATCTAACTGGTTCAATCAGCGGATTGGCCGAGTCTCCCACTGGTCTGATACATAGCCATATTTCAAGAGCTAACCAATCTGATTTAAAGGCTAGTTTCATATTTAACTGGTCGAATAAGCTATTCCATACCAGTTTTAACAATTATGCTCTACCTTATTATATCTTTATTCTATAACATTTATTTTATATTTTACTTTATTATTATTTAAAGGGAATTTTTTATAAATACCAAAAAAAAAGGAGAAATAATTACAATTTTACCTTCCATCAATATTTTTTTCAATTTTACCCAAAAATATTTTTTACAATTATACCGGCACCTTCTGTATATCTTGAGTATATCTCAGGTATACCTTCGGCCTAACATAACATAAAATAATCCTTGGTATACATTGGTCATACCTGGGTATATCTTAGGGATACCTTAGCCTAAAACACTTATGTGAACAAAGGCTATAAAGTCTGGTATATCTTGGGCATACGTTGCTATAAAGTTCAATATACCTTGGACATGCCTTGGATATATTTCGATAGACCTTTGGGAATTTCACGGGAATACCTCGGATACACCTTGGGGATACTTTGGTTTACCTTTGGGAATACCTCAGGTATACCTTGAGGACATTTTGGGCATGAGGATACTTTGGTATACCTTGAGGATACTTTGGTATACCTTTAGGAATTTTTTGAAAATACCGGAGGGGATACTTCGGTATACCTTTGGGAATACCTCTGATATACCTTGAGAATATTATAGGTATATCTTGGGGATACCTTAATGATTTCATAAGAAGAAGAAGAAAAAGATAAACTTAAATATCATCATAATAATCACAAACATATCACAATTGTATTATCAACATCCTAATAACTACCTTTTTCGATCTTGTCTCTATCCCAAATCAAGAAAAATCGCAGTTAGAAGCCATCAAGAATTGCGGCCTCCTCTTCCTTCATCCACTAACTGTTCACACCACACAATCATTCGTCGATCACTTATCTCCTTCCTCATTGGTGTTTCAAACTCAAATCGAGAAGAACAAAACCTGCTATCGTGAGCTCCCGCATCAATTTCACACTCCAGCCATTCGTCCTCTCATCGAGCTTTCTTAATCTGGAAGATTGAGAAGGATTTCTTAGGGATTGTTAGTTGATGAAGTTGAAGTAAGTTTCAACAAATAAAAATTCGGTAAAAATAAAAATAAAATTGGTACAAATGAAAAGAACAATAACGTGAGATAGATCTAAAAACAAAATTTTAAAGACGGTATGTAGCAAAATTTCCTCTTATTTAAATTTTCTATGTACCTTGCATTATATTTCATGATTGTATATTTTGTATGTAAATATAATATGAATGTTTAAAAATTATAAAATCTCATATAATAATAATAATAATAATAATAAAATCTTATAAAAAATCTAACAATAAAATTATAGAAAACATATGCGAACAAACACAATTTTCATTTTTCAACTTTTAAATTGAAAAAAAAAGAAAATAAGAAAATCAAAGAAAAGAGGATGAAAACTGAAATAAAAAACAAAAAAATGTTTTCCATACTCCTAAATTTATTGGAACTTTTTGACACTAATATCATAAAGAGATTTAAAAATATTTATGAAAAATGTCATTCTTCTCCAGACTATTCGAACGCCGAAGGCATCTGATTCTAAAGTTAGGCTCTTCTCGGTTCGCTCACCGTTACTAGTGCGAATTCTAATAAGTTTCTTTTTTTCCGCTTATTGACTCATTGATTATATATATATAATTGTAATGAAAAAATAAAAAAAATTAGCTACAATCAAGGAATGAAAAAAGAAACATATTAATAAGAACAATATGTATAATAATTGGTTGATATATTAGAGGAAGAAGGGATTTATGTTTCCTTATTAATAAGTATATAACTTGCTTTGGAAATTAAGATTTGGGTCAAAACGACAGAGATTAGTATATTTGATTTTTTTTTCTTTAATTTTAAGAAAGGGGTTTGATAGTTTGATAGATACAACTTGAATTGTAGGATTATGTAAGTTCAAATATTTGTTTAGTATAATAATTTTTTTATTTAAGAACTAATTAATTTATTTTTTCAGTTTCATTTTCCAAATGAAAATATTTACAAATGAGTTTTGCTATAAATTTATTTCGTTTAAGCAGATTAAGAGGTGATTTGATTGATGAGAACTAGTTTTTCATTAGATACGTGGTTATTAAATATTAGATTTATCATTAATCACTATTTAATTTTATATAATTTTTTTTTAATTTATTTATTCTTATTTGCAATGTTAATTAACTAATTAATATTTGAACTAAATACAAATATAGGTTTGACATGAATTGTTCAAATATAAAAATTATTAGAGATTTCATTTTAATTTCGTATCATCACAAATTTTGTACAATTAGCATGTATTTGTCTTTTTCCTTCATTTTGTTTTGGTAGCTCAAATCACTTTTCACCATCTTATTTCATTTGCTTTAACTACTACATAAATATATTATTAAAATATTAGTTATGAAAATATTTTCAAGATTCATATTTTTATTGCATTTGATATAAGTACATAGAAACTTGTTATTTTATCTTTAGGAGGAACACTTCTTTATAGACTACAATTTTTGCATATGTAACTTTTGTTTCATTTGAGTCATCTGTTAGAAATCAAATACAAGAAATAGGAGAAATGTTAATTCAATATTCAAAATCAATAGTAGAAAATGGAAAACAATCTGAGGCCTGTGTAGCACACAGTTTCCTTAAGACAAATTCGCCTCCTACACGGGTGTTTAGGAT
>CATIWF010092335.1:0-58207 GCA_949630135.1 Balakata baccata | reverse complement strand
AATTTTCACTAAAAAGAAACAGAAGAAGAACGAGAATAAGAATTGAATCATGAAAGAAGAACGAGAATAGAAATTGAATTCAAATTCAAAAGTTTCACAAATTCTCAAACTAACATAATTCAATTTATTGTTAAGCATTGGATATATTTTTCAGAATATCTTAGGTATATCACGAGAATACATTGGAAATTTTTGGGTATATTTTGAGAATATTTTATTATATCCTGGGAATATTTTGGGTATATTTCGGTAATATCTTAATTCATTTTTAACCAAATACAGAAACAAAGAAGAAATGAATAATTAATAAATCATTTAAGGTGTTTGTTAGCTTTGCTTTTTTTCTTGTGGACCATTAAATAAGATTCGTATAGTTTATTGTATAACCTTGAGGTATATATTGAGAATACATTATGTATATCTTGGAAATACATCATGTATATTTTCTTTAAAATTCTCTATAAAGAATACCTTGAAAATACTTTCAATATACCTTTGAAAATTCCATTAGAATATCTTGGAAATATCTCGAGTATACCTTGATAATATTTTAATTACAAAAAAAAATTACTCTGCTTTCTATAGTTTGGTATAAACATTAGTATTCTTGAGATTTGAAAAATATACAATTTGTTTCATATAATTTGATATAATATATTGGTATCTCCTGAGAGTTGAAAATTATATTATTTACCTTTTGAAATTTTAACATACTGCACTAGTTCCTCCTTATAAGTTTAATTTACTGGACTAATACTTTTTGAGCAAAAGATAATATATTTTTTTTACTAATGAATTATATTCTTTTTCAAACTTCAATAAAATACTAATGTATTATGTCAAATTACATGGGGCAATTTGTATATTTTTCAAACTGCAGGAGGGTACTGGTATATTATGTTAAACTATATAGGATAAATTGTAATTTTTTAAAAAAAAAACAATGAAAAAAAAGAGAATAGAACAATCTAGAATTAAAAATCATCAAAAAATTTTCAAATTAATACATTTAATATTCAATTTAACATATATATATATATATTATATTTTTTTTGTTTTGTTTAGCCGATCATTGAAGCACGTGTGTGTTAGTTCTTATAGTTTTGGAATTTTTACTAGTTGTTTTCCTAGTTGTGACAATAAGTTATGTTATTAATATTTATGGTATTTTACATACTTATTCTTATGCTTGTGTAAATTTCCCTAAAAAAACAAAAAAGATAAAAGAATATAACAACGAAAAATAGATGGAAAAAGGGACTAACCAAGTAATCTCGAAAAGCCGCTTGTATCTTAACGGCAAGGGGATCATCATGCTATCCATGTCTCCCGCATATGTACCACACTAAAGAATTATTAAAATTACATGTATAAATAGACTTTGCAATATGGACCGGAATCCGATATGATTAGAGTGAGTGATGCTAATAAATCAAATTATTTTGAATAGAAGTGTGTAACTGTTAGTTTGGTTGGTTAATTGAATCAAAATTTCAACTGAAATTCTAATCGATCACCCAATTAATTTTATTTGATTAACTTGACTGAATTAATTTGATAAGGTAGAAATTTTAAAATGGAATTAATAAGGTCGAAATTTAAATATTGACAACGAAGAAAAAGATGTGCAATATGAATTTTATATTTTAAATTAGATAATGAGCTGTCTAAGAGTTTTCAGATTATTAAAAAAAATTAAGTAAAGATGGACATTTGGGTAATGTTTGGTAACCAAAATATAGATTATAATTTAGTTTGATTAGTAAAGTAGATTGTTTGAAAAAAAAGTTATATTATAATCTTCAAAAAAAAATATACTACTTCTACTAGCATCAAAAAATAATCTAGTAAATTATTATATTTTTTTTATTATACCCTTATTTTTTTTACTAAATGAAATACCGCAAGTGCCAAGAGGGAGGGGGTTGAATTGAGATTTTTGAGAAAAATTGAAAAATAAAATTTGAGCAATAAAGAATAAGAGAACACAATTGATTTATAGAGGTTCGACTCTCTTAGCCTATTCCTCTTCCTAATTTTAGTTGAAAGTTTCAATCCACTAACAATCTATTCAATGTAGAGATAAAACCCTTGTAAGCTTAAAAATAAGCTACCCAAGTATTTTTCCAAAAGCTCACACCCAAAACCTCGTCTTATCTACAAATTTCTCAACTCAACTCACTTAAAAACCTATTGAATGATTAATAGCAGAAATTCTAACACTTAACTAACTAAAAGCTCAAGAACGCTTAAGCCTAAAAGATTACAAAAACAAGGAATAAATATTAGTAGCTGAAAATAATAAAAGCTCAAGCTATCAAATAATTAAATGCTTGTAAGAAATTGTTTTCTTATATTTGGATGGCATAAATAACGACCTTTTATACTTATATTAAGAATTGGAGCCGTTGGAGATTCATTTAATGCATTTCTATCCATTGATCTGCTTTTAAAGCAGAGTCTGCTATATTTAATGCAGTTAGTTAGGGTCATGATAGTCCAGGGTCATGGGAGTGACTATGAGTGATTATTTTGAACAGATAGACTCAACCTCGACAGTCATTAGTCACATGCGTGACTCTTATTTTGGGCGTGATTCTGGTCATGACTGAAGTGGTGAGACCTTTTGGATATTTTGGTGAAAATCATCACAGGCGTGAGTGTCTTGGGTCACGAGTGCGACTGGGTTCCAAGTAATGAACCAAGTGGTGATGCCTTCTGAAAGTTTTGGTGAACTTTATCACGGGCATGACTGTCTAGGGTCACGGGCATGAGTGGCTTCCAAGGGTGAACTAAGTAGTGAATGTCTTTCAATATGAGTTTTAGCTTTGTCTTTGATTGACTTGTATTTTTGGCTCAACTAAAGATTTGAAAACTTATAGATAAATCTATTAAAAACTTAAATAGTTGAAATAGTTAAATACCATTGCTTAATTATTTGTAATCATCAAAATTACATGAATACACCTCAAGATTCAACACTAAATAACATTGTTTTATTCCTCACCTAAAAAATCTAGGTCTTCAATATTATCTTATTTTGCTCTTTTGTTTAGTTCAGCTATCAAACTTTCTTCAATTACTGTGTACAATTAGTGATTAAGTTTTTGGATGTTTGAACTCATCAATTATAATTGTATATTACTATGAATACCTACAATTTCACTACTTTAAAAATAGACTTAAGTCATATCTAGTCTCTTGAAAATATTTGTTTTCGCTATTTAGTCATCTACAATAATTTTTGGTCCATTTAGCTATATGAACTCTTTTTTTGTCTGTTTTGTCCTATATTCAATTCGTAAAATGTGTATGGGATCTCTTAATATTGACATGGTAATAAAAAATATTTGACTTTTATCAATAGTGATATGTCAATAATAAGTGACTATATGTTCGATTTTACAAATTGGACATGTGGCAAAATAGACCAAAAATGAAGCTTATGTGGCAAAGTAGATAAAAAATGGAATTTAGATGGCTAAATGGACTAAAAATTTATACAGGAGACTAAACAGTGAAAATGAAATATGACTTAACCCTTAAAAATATAAATATTGGATGATGATGATTATTATTATTATATTTTTTAACTAATTTTATCAAATATTTTTAATTCAATATGCTATATTATCAACTAATAGATTATTAACTAATAAATTATCAGCTATCATTAAATTACAGCTTACAGCTATATTATAATTATAAATTGGATTATCAACTATTTTTAACAGAGGAGCCTTCCTATATTTGAAATACCGACGATGGTTTTCTATCCGTTGGATTTCATGCATTTCTGGCCCACACTTTCTGTTGTTTTTTCGTGCTAATAATCTCTTCTTCCATTTGCTTATTTCTTTAATAAATAAAATAAAATAATAGAATTGCTACAGTGCACTGGCACCTCGAGATAATTCTCAACAAAACGGTCATCTTAAACTTTCCCCATTCCTTTTGCTCCACGTGTAACATCTGTGATCAAATCCTTCTAACAGCCAGTGACACCACCATTTCCTTCTTGTATAAATAAATCCTAACCTTCCTCATTTTTCGTCTGGTTGTTGATGAGAAATTCAACGCCTAATATTGAAGCGGAGATAAGGGTGAAGTATTCAACAAAGCAAAGCTTGTATTCAGCGTTTGAGACTTTCTGCCGAATTTTCAGATCTCGTTTAATCGACTTCCCATTAGGTACGAATCCGTCTACTTCCTTCTTCTTTCCTTTTTATCCTTTATAATCTTTTTCTGTAAGAGGTGTTTTCTTTCTGATTCGATGTTGTTTTGGTGTAGATCTAAGGGTTTTTACTGGAATACTATCTTGGCTAGGTTTTTGTTTTATTTTTCTACCGATTGTCTGCCAATCCGTGGTGCTTCTTAGCCTAGTATCGTGTATTCGCTATTTGATTTAAAGATCTATAGATTTGGTAAGTTGTCTCGCTTATTCGCCATTTGCTCTTTTGTTTGTTTATTTTTCAGTTTGATATGATGGATTGATTTCGGCTAAATTCGTTGGTTTCTGAGACTATAGAGAGGAAAGGAAATGAATTAGTAGGGTTTTTATAGTATTAATTTCTGAGAGATGAACTGCGCATAAATTTTTAAATTGTGGAAACGGTTTATCTCTTTTGGTACATGCTTTTATTGTTTATATGATTTTATTTTCGTTAACTTCCTTTTTCATGATTTGCTTTTCATCTGTTTCTCATTTATGTTTTTGTTTACCTGAGAGATCTTTCTACATTTGTATCTGAGTTGAAATTTGTGTTATGATTGGTCTCTGGATCTTAGTAATCGGATGGAAGGCTGGGTTACAATTGTGGAACTATGGTTCTGTTCCAATTTCTATAGTTCCTGAAGCTAGTATTACTTGATGTTTCCGGAGGGCCAGCTTGGTGTAATGTTATATACTTATAGTTGATCTTTTGTGACTGGAAGGTCGCAGCTCCTAGCCATGAAACCTCTTTGCCAGGAGAGAGGAGGAGGGCTGCCCTTCCCCAGTTGTCACAAAGCGAGGAGCCCTGATCTCCTTTCTGTCTTGCAGAATTTTACTTCGATCATTTTATTTCTCTGACTTTTTGCTCTAAGTTAATGATTTTATTTTGAATTTCCTTGTAGTAAATATTCAACATGAGCCGACCACAGGAGCCGCACCGGTCATTCTTTTCATTTGGGAACCCTTTCCGGATGATATCACCCAAGGGGTCTCAGTTGTCCCCAAGATTGCTTTCTGTATTGAATTCATTTGAGGAAACATTGGCAGAGAGGTTGAAGAAACTTAATCCAAAGGAGAAGGATGATGTCCTTAGCTTAACATGGATGAAATCTGCAATTGAGTCCCTTAGTGAAACTCATACTGACATAAAAACCTTAATTACAGATCTTGAGCTCCCCGTAGCTGACTGGGATGAGAAATGGATAGATATGTACTTGGACATCAGTGTGAAGTTGCTTGATATTTGTATTGCATTTAGCTCTGAGCTTACCCGCTTAAACCAAGGCCAGCTGTTGCTTCAATGCGTCCTTCACAATTTAGAGTCAAACTCATCAAAGCAATTTATGCGTGTTCGTTCTTCCCTTGATAGCTGGAGACAACAAATTAATTCTAAAAATCAGAGAGTCCAGAACTGTCATTCCATCTTGTGTAGTCTCATTGAATCGCTGAATCTGCCGAAGGTTAAGAACTCTGCTAAAGGAAAGGTCTTGATGCGCGCAATGTATGGAGTTAAGGTGCAGACAGTTTTTCTATGCAGCGTCTTTGCTGCTGCCTTCTCAGGTTCTGCAGAGAACTTGTTGGACTTGGATGTTGCGGACACAATCATGTGGGCACAAACATATTCTGATTTGCAGACTAATGTTAATGTGGAGATTAGGGAGATCTTTTCTGGTGGAAAGTTTTCGGTCATGAAAGAATTGGATGCTGTTGATTCAATTGTGAAGAAGTTGTATCCCATGATTCAAGATGGGTTAAAACCTTTCGAAGTGGAAGATTTCCAGAAGTCGGTTTCAGATATGAAAAAGGGAGCAGAAAAACTTTCTCAAGGGCTGGATCTACTTGCCAAGCAAGTGGATAGCTTTTTCAAGATAGTTTTGAGTGGGCGCGATGCATTGCTTTGTAGTTTTAGAGCATCTGGTGCTGTTGGTGACCCAATGTTAGGCACTAACATAGGAGAGCACATTGTGAGATGAATGTGTATGAAGCTAACTGTTTTCATGTATACAAATGGTTTAGGCGTTAGATGTTTCCTTAGTTATACCAAGTTGTATGGTTTATCATATTATACATTGTGCGAGGCATGTTATGGTATCATGTATTACTATGAAATGCTAACAGTACAAGTAACGCATTTTACCATGGCATTTGACTTGTTTATTCCTATTTTTCTCGTTTCTTTTATTGATGCAGTTAGGAAAACTGCTTTTATACAGAGATAGCACGGATTTATTTTTGCTGAAAATTATGTGCTCTGCTGCTGCTATGACGAATATTTTCATGCTTAATTGATATTTATTTCTAGGTTCTCACGATGTTGCTGAACTTTCTACAAGGACTGTGTTTCCATCTCGTTGAAGTAGGTGAGAATGGGGTATGTTAACTTCTGGATATGGTAAGTAAAAGCATATTGCACATTTGGTGAATGAGATTAGGTTTCTGACACGCTGCTTCCTGGAGTTTAGTTTACTCTAAAGGAGGAAGCTTCTTCTCAATTCTCATTTTCAAATAGCAAGGTACTGTGAGGCCGCTCTCTTTTTTCCTGCTAATTTCCCGATGTTCTGTAAATAATCAGTATTCTTGATATTCCGGAATCTGGGCCCAATATACATTTATTTTACTAGTCCGGTGATGCAAAACCATCCGTTATGAAACTAATAGACTTCATCTGGGTTTTGTATTTCGTTGCTCTGCTAACTGGGATTTGTAGCATCATAATGATAGAGTTGACCATGTGCTGTAGGTAAGTTTCTTGGCTGCCAAATGATGAATACTATATATAAGCTGGACAACGTTTAAGAGCTCCAAGTTCACCCCCATTTGGGACTCATTGACCAAGTTCTTAAAATCCAGGGACATGTACGAGTAATCTTGATATACGTTCATGTAAAGGTTAGGGACAGTATATTCCTCTTCACTTAATTGTTTACTTGTCAGATTTCGTCTAGTCACTTGTAAGGTGAAAAATATAAGTAGAATAATCAATGGCGTTTCTTGTGAAAAATGATTAGAAGACCTGAGACTTGGAATGAAAAGAACCAAGGATTGTTGCCTAGTCCGTGTGCCTTTTTTTTAACCGACTCTTAAGCTTGAAATATGGTTAGAGCACTCTTTATTTTAAAGAGCATTTTTTAGTAAATATAGAAAGTAAAAAAAATTTAAATATAGAATAAAGAGCATATTTAGTAAATATAGAGTAAAATAAAGAGCAATATTGAATATGTTTTTAAGATATTTTTAAATATAGTGTACAAAATTTTTTACAAGTCTAATAGATTATATTCTCTTTATTTTATTTTATTCTTTATAAATTACTCTATTTATCGGAAAAAGATAGACTCACTTTTTATTTTTATTCGTCTGAAATTATAAATCAATTTCTTTTTTTTTGAATTGTAGTTATTATGCTCAATTACGATTTTACCCTTATTCAAATATTCTACTATTATTATTATGTCACCACTTATATCAATAAATTTTTTGTTCTAACTATTGTTTTAAATTAGTTTTGAAACTTGTTAGCATTTATAAAAATATTCTGACGTATTATTTTAAATTGCATTTTCAATATAATAATCAATTGAGAACATTTTTGAAGAATATTAAGTAAAAATTATTAATTTAACTAAACTAACTAATTTTTTTAATATGCACACAAAATGAAACTAAGTCTATCTTTTTCCGACAGAGAGAATAATATTTCTCAAAAGAAAAAAATAAATTATTTTTATTATAAGGAAAGAAAAAAGTAATAATAATAAAAAGATAGAACATGTATAGAAGATTGATGTATTTTAAAATTATATTTGGATTGAGAGATTTTGAACAATACATGGATTTATGCCAAATCCATTATTTGCCTATTTAAAAAATGTCAAAATCTATAAATTTTGAAAAATTTCGAAAGATTTGATTTTCTACTTCATAGGTGGAAAAGTTCAAAATCGATGGATTTTAATTAATGAGGGATTATTGCCAAATTTTTTTGTTTCAATATTGTTCATAATAAATTAATAATATTTTAAAATTATCCTTAATCCTAAAAAAATAAAAGTAATTTGTCTTTTAATTTCAACTAATTGCTTTATTATTATTATTATTATTATTATTATTTTGCATAATATAATATTATTATGTATTAAATTATTAATAAAAAATATTTTTAGCAATATAATTAAACATTATAACATATAATAGTTTTATTTTTTTTAATTTTTCAACTCTTGAAATAACTAATTTTTTAAAAATTTTTAAATATACAGTAAAATTGATTTTATATGCTTAATTAATAATAAATTATCAATATTTAATAAAGGGTAAAAATGAAAATTAATTGTTAAATGTATGAATTGTGGTTATTAAACCAAACATAAATATAAAGATAATTATATTATCAATATATAAATTTTATAATCAAACTAAACAATGAAATTTTTAGAATTGATAAATTTTACTAAATCCATGGATTTTATGAAATTTATAGATTTTAAAATCTATCAATCCAAACAGTATCTAAATGACATATAAAATAGAGTGAAAAATTTGGCTTTCTAGATGTAAAGAGTCAGACTCACTTCCTTTTTTTAAATTTTAAAAACAAAGAGTAGTCTATTGGAGAATCTTTTTATAGACTCACTCTTTAAAATAAAATAAAAAGGTTCAAATAAAGAGCCTATTAGAAATGCTTTTAATATAATAAGAGTATCCGTAAGAGACTTCCCATTTCACTCATTATTTATATTTAAGGAGTTTCACACTTTCCAATAGTCTTTCTATCATTTTCTTTATTTATCTCTTTTTAAAATTTATATTTTTTCTCTTTATATTTAAGAGCCACAAGAAGTTTATAAATAATATTTTATTATTTCACTTTCTTCTCTTTTATTATTTTTTCTCTCTTTCTTTCTTTTTTTTATCTCTTACTCTATTTTTATTTTTCTTCTAGGTAATTTCATTAATTAAAAAATAAAATACGGAGTAAAATAAAAAGTATTGTTAAAGTGTACACATGACAAACTAAAATAGAGAATGAATTTTTTATAGAAAAATATTACTTATTCCAATATTTTTTGTCCTAATTAATATAAAATAATTATACTTTAGCTATCTATCTATTTATTTTATTTAATTTATATTAAAAATATAAATATTTTATGCTAATGGTGTAAAAATGATAAAAATATTAGGATAAATATTTCAGAATAAAGAGTATTGTACGTTAAACCAACCCCAGTTGGAGAGTTAAGGGCTGGATGTGGACCCAAACTATCAACAACTCAAACATTGTGATTTGTGACGTCAGCAGCCTAAGGTCATTCCGCGTTTTGAAAATTCGCCTATATTTGAATATTGACTATTGAGACTGGAAAAGAAGGTTCCTTCGTAACAAAATTCTCCGTGGAAGGCAACCATTGAAAAAAGAGAAAAAAAAAAAAGAAAAGAAACAAGATAAATGGCATTACTTTTCTTTTAAATCACTTCATTTAATTTTGATTATTTTCTTTCGAGTTGCTTTCTAAAGATCAAGTAGTGATTCAAAATAATTATATATCAGAGCAGTTTAATTTTTTCATAATTTTATTTTTCGAAAAATAAAATCAAAATAATTATAACCAGTAGCTCTAAAAGGTGACGTTTTGGACTTTGACCAGAAAGACAAATATTCCACGAAGGAGATTTAATAATAATAAAATTAATTACAAGTTTTGAATTCAAATTTCAATATAATATATTTTTAAAATTTGTATGCAAGTGCAGTCAAAAATTGCAAATAAACAAGGATAGGGGTCTAATTGTATAAATAATATTAAATTTTTTCATTTTATTACAATTTTGTACAAAAAAAAAATCTTTTAATTGTTATAAATTAGTATCAAATTTTTCATAAATATTACAATTTAGTACTAAAATTCAATTTTCAGTATTAGAAAGATAACATGACATGTTATATCACTTTATTATCTACATCATTTTTATTTTTTTCATAAAAATATACTTAAAATAGTGATGTTTCAAAAAAATAAAAAAAAATAAAAAATTGATGTAGGAAAACTTGGAAAACACTGTCATTTTGAGTGTATTTTTATGAGCGAATAAATATGACATGGATAATAGAATAAAGTGACATGTCATATCATTTTTTAGGTATTGAAAATTGAAAATTGGTATCAAATTATAATATTTATAAAAAATTTAGAATTAATTTATAACAATTAAAAAAATTAGTAGCAAAGAAAAAATTTAGTACTGCCTATGCAATTAACCAGGAATGGAAGTCAAAAAGTATGAACACGAGTGGAAAATGGTAGAACTAGCGATTTGGATAAATACTGGACCAGACTACACCAAAACGAAATAACACTAGAGAAGCAGCATTTCTTCACGAGCCAATCTATCTTTTCCAGTTCTAAAGTTCACGTTAATCATCCGCCACCTTTCCTTTTCTTTTTTTGCCCCGTTCTCTTACCGTCTCTCACTCTCTGGCCCCAGCCTCCGTCTCCCTGTGCCTGTGGTGGGCTGCAGTGTCGAAGAAAAGCTTTATACCTCCCGACACGCCTGCCCCTAATTTAACTTAGCCCATCCTCTAACTTATCCTCTCTCTCTCACACACACACACACTCTCTGAAAGTTTGATTTTGCTTAGCAATCTGGTCGGATCCTCCATCTTTCATACTATGTCCATGGAGTCTAGCTCTGGCTCCGGCTACCATAACATCAGAGGAATACCTACGCACGGTGAACGCTACATTCAGTATAATGTTTACGGCAGTCTCTTTGAAGTTTCTAGAAAGTATGTTCCCCCTATTCGTCCTGTTGGCAGAGGTGCTTATGGTATTGTTTGGTAAGATTCTTACTCACCTCCCTATCATCCGTCTTCTGTAAGATCTTCTTGTTTTATTCCTTCTTTTCAATTGATGGTGAAAATTCCTCTGAATTCGCTTTGGTTGCATGTGTTTGTGTATCGAGTTTTTAATTGAAATTAGCATAATCAATATCAAAATTTCTTTTTATTGTGATTTGATTTGGCTTTTGACATTTGTGTGGTTCTGATTTGCCTCCGATTTGTCAATTTTGTTTGTTTTAAATGCTTTCAGTTGTCTATTCCCGAATCAAATTACTTGCGTTCAGTTTAATTGCAAGCTTATTCAGAAGAAAGTGAAGTAGGTTTACTTGCTGTCGGTACATTGTGAGTGTCTTATTTATGGAGAAAGCGTATAAATGTTTAATTTGGTTTCAACTTTCAAATCATGTTTTTTGTTCTGTGCATCCAATTGTTTTAGAATATTGAGTACTCTGCTGCATTTCTTTATGATTGGATTCTGTAATGTTTCTGCAAGCAAAGTGTACGAACCTGTTTCGTCAATTGTCCAAACAAATACTGTTATGATGAATTATAAAGGATCTCAGTTTGCTTATATTTGACTCTATTGCTTTGTCTTACCAACGATGTGAAGGAAAATGTGATTTTTTATTTCCTTCAGTGCTGCTATGAATTCTGAGACCCGAGAGGAAGTTGCCATTAAGAAGATTGGTAATGCTTTCGACAATAGGATAGATGCTAAACGGACCCTGCGTGAGATTAAGCTTCTTCGGCACATGGATCATGAAAATGTAAGTTTCTTTGCTGTTCTATGCTTGTGATTCTATGTTATAATTTATTTGTTTTGCTGTTCTATCCGTGTGATTCTATTTATTAGCTTGTTTATTTTTAATTCTCGTATTCTATTACGTCTTTTCTTCTGTCAGACTCAGATATTGGCAGTGTTTTTCTTTTAATGTCTTTAAACTTTACATTTTCCTCTATAATTTTCAATTTGAAGGCTTATTAAATAATAATTTTTTTTCGTAGTTGGAACTTGGAAGCAAGTTTTTTGAGTTTAAGATGTTCCTACTGCATTTATTATTTGATCAATTGGTTGTTTACATTACTTCCTTTTGTTTTGCTCAGTAGCAAGTGAGAAAAGTCTGATGTTCATATGAATATTCAAAATTTTTTCTGAGTGGATATACATCATAAGATTTTTTTTTTGGTTTGCATTGAGGTTTGGAATTATAGTCTTATTTCTCCTTTCATTTTCCACAGATTATTGCTATTAAAGACATCATACGACCTCCACAAAAGGAGAACTTCAATGATGTCTACATTGTGTTTGAGTTGATGGATACTGATCTTCATCAAATAATACGCTCCAACCAGCCGTTGACGGATGATCATTGTCGGGTTAGCACTACAAGTGTTTTTGGATTTCATATTTACTATAAGTACTGTGTATTTGTAACTTTCTTCGTCTTTTTTTTCCTTCGCTATTTTCTTAATCACCACCCTGGGCCCTTGTCCTAATATCATTATACTTGAGGAAATTCTGTGTCCTGTTGTGGATAGTGGCCCACACTCATTCATTGCGGGGGGACTGGACACCAGATTAATATTTGCCATCTCCCTATCTTCTTCCTTTTATCTTCCTTGATTTAGAAGCTGGAAAAGACAATAATTTTGAAGAGAGCCAAGCATTGGCTGCATTCTGCAGCAGGTCCAAATGGGGGTAAAATGACTTTGGATTGTGGAAGGGATAGTTATTGACTGACCACCTTCAAACTTTGCAAGATCTTGTTATCCATCTGTGCATGTTGTGCAATAGGTTTTGAATCTTTTGGTCTTTCTCCAACCAAAAAGTCAAAAATAAAAGCAATTCTCTTTTTGTTAAATGTTTTCTTTGTCGATCTTACTTTTAGCTCCTCCAAGTTTTCAAAGTTTTGCCCTTGATTGACAGCCCATGGAACTGTTACGATGAAACGAGTGCTTGGTTTAACATATGGTACAGTTGGTAATTTATTAAATATGTATAAGCATAAATTATCAACATGTTTATGGACTTGTTATTTTTGCAGTATTTTCTCTATCAGTTGCTACGAGGGCTCAAATATGTACATTCAGCACATGTTTTGCATCGTGATTTAAAGCCTAGCAATTTGCTCTTGAATGCTAATTGTGACCTTAAGATCACGGACTTTGGTCTAGCAAGGACAACATCTGAAACAGATTTCATGACTGAATATGTCGTTACTCGATGGTATAGAGCACCAGAATTACTCCTTAACTGTTCAGAGTATACTGCAGCAATTGATATATGGTCAGTGGGATGTATACTAGGTGAAATCATGACACGGCAACCTTTATTTCCTGGCAAAGACTATGTTCATCAGTTAAAGCTTGTAACAGAGGTATGTTGTGTAGATGAGACCTTACAAGCACACTGGTTAATCAGAGCCTTGACTGATTGAAAGCTGGGAAACAGAAGATAAATTAGGAAAAGAAAGAGAGAAAAAGGATAGTGAAAGGAAGAGAGAGAGGAGAGAAAGAAATAGAAGATTCCAGAATTTTATTGAATGAATGTTTTTGTCTTCACATCAGAATATTGCTGATTTTTTGCTACATTTTCCATGTGATTGTGCATCAACTCAATTATTATCACTCGACAGATTCTAATAAACTTTTAAAAATCTTTAACTTGCCTTAATAGATTTGACTGAGCTAACTAACTAGAAACTAACATGATTAAAGCTATTGTAACTTTTGAGCTATCAGCTAATCAACTTCATGTTCTCAATCATCATTGTTTTGCTGCATGCCTCTGAGTTCTATGCTTACCACATGGCCTTTTTTATAATCAAGAAATAAAAGCACAAAAGCACAAAGGATGAAACGCATATTTGGCTCTTTGAAATGTGAAATTTTTTCCTCTCTCTCTCTTGTTTATAGTGCAGATGACATGGTGAAATAACTTGCTGATTGATTTTTCTGTTTCTAAAGCTCATAGGTTCGCCAGATGACAACAGCCTTGGTTTCCTACGAAGTGAAAATGCTCGAAGATATGTGAGACAGCTTCCACAGTACCCAAAGCAAAATTTTGCTGCTAGATTTCGTAATAAGTCTTCAGGTGCTGTTGATCTGTTAGAAAGGATGTTAATATTTGATCCAAATAGGCGCATAACAGGTAATAATGCTGTAGCATGGTAACAATCCCTTATAAGATTTATGGATTTATCTAGCATTGCATAAATAAATATGGCATCATCCAGAAGTATCTACAGAATAATATGTGGTATATGGGTTATACTTGATGAGTTGAAAATGCATGTAACTGAAAAACAAGTGGAGCTTAATGTTTCACATTGGACATTTTTGAAATGTTATTGGATGCTTAAATTGATGATCCCTGCTCATTGATGAAGCTTTTCTTTCTTTTTCTCCCCTTGGTTGTTTGCAGTTGATGAAGCACTGTGCCATCCATACTTGGCACCACTTCATAATATCAATGAGGAGCCTGTTTGCCCAATGCCTTTCAACTTTGATTTTGAGCAGCCATCTTTTACTGAAGAAAATATCAAGGAGCTTATTTGGAGAGAATCTGTAAAATTCAATCCGGATCCCTGAACCATATTTGATAATTTGTTGTATACTCTTAGGGATATACTCCATGATTCCAAGTTTTATCATATTACATAAAATGCATCATAGCCTTGGGAAAGTAAGATAGGAACACAATGGGTATATTTGGATTCACTCAGATATCACAGAGGGTTTGATCGACTTTCGGCTTGGATTATTTGTGATATTGAAGTGAATGAGATGGAGGATAGGCTGCAGTCAAAGTAGCTGCCAACCACTAGGAATCTTGGGCAAGCCAACTTGGTTTGGGATGGGGTGGACTATTTGTTGTGCTGGCAATCTGTAATTTCTTGAATGGAGAGATTCTCAATTCTGCACGGTTGTGAGACCCTAGTGTTCCATTAGACTAATTATTTCAACTCAAGTTTAGAGGTACGGTACATAGAAGATAAATAGTATGGTATATAACAGAAAACATCAAATACACTAATATCTAAATAGAACTCTTGAGATGCTATTGATTTTCCTAGAAGAGATTCACATGTAATGCTTGCTAAAAGTGCACTTCTGGAGCTGTAATGAGTCGATCGGAATATTCTCCGGTGGAAAATCGCAGGCTGTAAGTTTCTCGAGCCCTTGATCAGGCAATAAATCACAGGGTCGAGGAGTTACTCCGCTGGTAATCCCCTCCACATCTGTGCATGTCCATGGTATCTTTTTGGCCTTGGCAGCCATTCCAATTGTAACATTAGAAATGCAAATTTCCTTAAATGGGTCACCGGCAATCCCCTCCAATCTGGCTGCCATTGACACATTATCAGCAACCATGTCCCTATAGTTAATCCCTTGAATCACTGGTAAAGCATTAGGGTCATAGTTTTTATCAGCATGTGACCCATAATTTCCAGTCATCCAAAAGGCCCATTTCATAGTGTGCATTGTCATTTTCTTCACATATATATCCTTCACATACCCTCCTCTTCCTACTGCAGTTTTGATCCTGATGCCTGATTCTGTATGGATGGCTGTGATGTCCTCTGCTCTAACATCTTCAATCCCACCTGACATTTCACTTCCCAATGCTATTGTGGCACTGTATGGTGAAATGCATGTGAGCCGTCTGATCACGAGTTGCTTTGTGGGCATCCCAAATGCAATTCCATACTCATCCCAACCGCTCTTAACCGCCACACAATCATCCCCGGAGACTATGTAGCAGTCTTCAATTTTAGTGTTCGTGCAAGAATCTGATATTATTTGGTTCCATTAGTTCATTTCTTCAAGTTTGAACAATAGTGAGATCCTTGTAAATGAAAATAGGATTGATGAAAACTGACCTGGGTTGATGCCATCAGTGTTGGGAGATGAGACTGGAGCAATGATAGTAATGCCTTGAACAAGAATATTACTGCAATTCCCACAATTAAAATAGAGTCCATTCATATTCAAAAGAAGAAAACTAATTCTTGAAAATCTAATATTGAGGATTTAGAGTACCTGCTGTAAACAGGATGAACATTCCATGATGGAGAATTCAAGAGCGTCAGATTTGAAATTTGGATGTTATCTGAGAACATGAACTCAATCAAGTAAGGTCGGGTGTATTTGAGCTTTCCTTTCTTGAAATTCTGCCACCAGAATTCACCCTGACCATCAATTGTGCCATTTTCACCTGCACTTAAATCATGACATCTCACTCAGACTAACAACTCAATACATATTCTGTTTTTTCTTCTAATTATCATTAGGCTTTGGCTTTAATTCCAACTCAAAATCACATAATTACCAGTAACAATAACATCAGTGAGATTTGTTCCAAATATGAGACTAGCATATCTTCCAGCAGCTGCATCCCTTCCTCTGCCGTATGAAGGCAGAGCCTTCAGCACAGGCCATTCTTCAATGTCCTAAACAAGTTTAGCTTTATAATCAAGCACTAAGTAAACGAAATTACCCAATAAAACCAGCAAAGTTATTGATTTATATGAGGAAAAGAAACCTGAGAAGCAAGGAGAATAGCATCTTTGTGGAGGAAGAGAGTAAAATGGCTGGTGAGGCTGAAGCTACCTGTCAACCATTGTCCAGCAGGAACTAAAAGCATAGACCCACCATCCGATTCGTACTGGCTCAGATGATTAATGGCATCCTGAAATGCCTTACTGTTGGATGTTTTTCCATCTCCAACTCCTCCAAAATCCGTTATTGATGCACTGTGAGCTCTGCAGCTCATTGCGCTGTACTCAAACGTCTCCAAAATCCTTGCTTTTCTGCTTTCTCCTGCTTCAGCAGCCATCAATGTCAATAATACCACCACTAGTACTACGTTACCCACCTGCAATCTCATTCAAAATCCAACTTATCAGATCAAAAGTTTATAACTTTTGAGAAGAAAAGAAGAGAAAGGGAAAAGGGCTTAAGGGAATTACTCGAGCTTTCATTGGATTAGCCCACAACAACTCCATTTTCAGATATGAGTATTTGCTGTGGAGAAAGAAGGTTATATTTATAGAAAGAAAATTGCAACTTTCGCTCTGTGGCCTGCTAAAGCAAAAACTTCTACCAATTAATGGTGGCTCAGCCGCAATATACACTGAGATTGTGGTATTGACATCGAATTCGACTCTAATAAAAAAATACCTTAATTGGAAGAGACGAAATCCTTTAGCATGGGACACACCTTGTGGGTCTAAAAAAAATGCAAAACCTTATTGCCCTTCTTAAAAGCAAAGGAATATTGTGCTTTTCGTGACTCCATTTGAAATGTTCATTGCATTGACATCATACTAACAGAAATCTTCCATCATAAAAAAAAATCAAAGAATTTGATTAATTTAATTATCCCGTTATTCAATTTTATTTTGCAAAAGAAAAAATCATTAAATTGGCAAATTTATACTGCAAAAAAAAAAAAACTATATTTTATCTAATTTTTTACATCAAATAAACATGATTTATAATGATTAGTAACCCATCATGTCAATTAAGCGACTTGCATAAATTTCTTCCTGTGGTTTAAATTTTAGTTCTGGTAGAATAAACTAGTGGGATTCATTAGCCTTGAGCATCATAATATATATATATATATATATTGAGGGTGTGGAGCACCAAGTTAAAAGTATATTAATGCCCATACTCCACTACACTTCCTCGTTGTCCATACCACTCATCGCTACATATTAAGGATGAGCAATTATATTTCTCTGATTTTTAAGGAAAAATTCTTAGATAGTACACTGTGTTATTTATGTATTATTTATAGACTAATTTAATTATTTATTGATATATATTTAATTATTTTATTTTTATTACTTGATATGAATACAATGCATTCATATCAATAAATAATTAAATTAGCCTATAAATAGCATGATATACTTAATCAATCTAAAAAATTTTCATTTTGAAAAATTTTGGAATAAATTTAGTTTATCATATTATATGTGGACTAATTTAATAATCGAGTAGCATATATGCATATTGTATTCACGTCCACTAACTAAATACATGTTAGTATATAATTAAATTAACTACCTAAGAATTTGTGAAGAATTGGGATGCAATTAGTAATTAGCATGGGAAATGGATGGATGGTTCCACTTTGGTTATACGTTCTGTTGGAAAGTAGTTAGTGGGTCCCGTTTACACAACGTTTTTCTTGAATTTCGCAATCTCAAATATTTAATCTCGTGAACCTCCTTCCTCTCTCACCGCCCCCACCACCGCCGACCCACTTCACGAGTGCATAGTGAGCCCAGTCTCCACTTCGGAATATTAGTGATTGCTTTTTTATAAATTATTTTTTCAAATTTACTTTTTTTAAAAAAATATATATATAATTCTACTAAAAACAATTTTTAAAATTTCAATAACATTAAGAATATTTTTTTAAATACCTTCCTTTTCTTTTCTTTATCTGAATCTCATCTCATCATTGTGCAACACTTTTTTGAATCACGTCCAATTGTCCACAAAAATAATAAAAAAATCAACTAAGTAAATTATTTTTATTTTTATATGTATATTGTATATATTAATCATAGTTGATTTATTTTAAATTAATTTTTGATCGAATTTATTTAATGTTTAATTGTAGTTTGGTTTTATTTAGTTAGAGATAAAAACAAACAAGTGCAATAGAAACGAGAGTATGAAAGAATAAGAACACTAATTAATTTGTAGTTTATTTGTAAATTTATACAAGAGGAAAGCATAATTTAGGAGTCATGTGTTGAGTCACGGGAGCATTCAGCATATTGAACAATAATTTATGAACCAATTCGATTGTATTAGTAACTAAATTAATTTTATTATTTAATAATTTAATTTATTATTTAGACCTTATCCACAAAAATTAATATTAATGGGATAATTAAAAAGGAATGGGTACGTAGATGAAGATTAAAGTGATATAAAGATTTGATAATTCACAAAAAAAAAAAAACAAATATAAAATCAATGCGTCTGAAAAAAAAAACTACTACTACTAAGGCAATGGTACGTTGAGGCAATTTTATTTTTTGGGTTGAAAAAATAGATAGCCATTATAATTAATAATTAAGAAATTTAGTATGAAAAATATTTTATTAATTTGAAAATTTGATGTAAATGAACTGTCGAGAGACCTATGAATGAATCATAAAAAGATTTTCAAGGTAATAAAAAAAAATTTTATGGTTATATTAAATAAAAAATAAAAAAGTACTATTTTTATCATTATGTTCTTTTTATCGGTTTTTGTTTAAATTGTCTTTTATATTTCTTTTTTTTATTATATAATTTGCCATTTAGTATTTTAAAAATGTAATAACATTATATGATAGTGTGGGATGCTGAAAAATTCATCAGAGTGTGAAATATACATACTATTTTTTAGTATGACAAGAAGCGTGTCATGAAAAAAATTAAAATTTTTAAAGGCAAAAAAAACTAAAAATAAAATATAAAAAATAATTTGGACAACAAAATCAATTAAGAGAATAAAATGATAAAAATGCATAATCATAATAATTTAATAAAAAAATTTAGAAACATGGTTTGATAATTAGTTTATTTTAATCTTATATACAACAAATTAAGTTTTTAAAATTTACTTTCATTGTATAATATAATTTATTTTTGTATAAAATATAATTAACAACTATTAGTATTTAAATTAAATATGATTTAATTATATGATAATAAAAAGTAACCAAAATTAATTTACTTGATGAGATTATTATTATTATTTAATAATAATGAGTCCAATTATTAAAAATTATATGTATTGCACATAAATGATTAAGAATATGGAGGACATGCAAAATAATCGTAAAACACTTACTACCTATATTTTATATATGATTCTTAATAATGGATAAATTAGTAATTTGGAGAGATGGACAAAATAATCATAAAGTACTTAATATTTCTATTTTATATATGACTTTTAGTAATAGATAAATTAGTAATCTTGATATGAGTTATAATATGAGTCCAAATTTATCTATTACTGAAAGTCATATATAAAATAGAAATAGTAAGTACTTTATGATCATTTTGTCCGTCTCTACAAATTACTAATTTATCCATTATTAAGAATCATATATAAAATAGAAGTAGTAAGCGTTTTACGGTCATTTTGCATGTCCTCCATTTCTTAATCATTCATGTGCAATGCACGTGATTTTTAATAATTGGACTGATCATTATATACAGGAGAAAAAGTTTTATTATAATCAATTCTTCCTCTTTCAGTAAATCCCTTGGCAACTAATCTATAATCAATGCTCACTGTCATTTTATTTAAGGTGCGATTCCATCTTTCGGCCATACTATTCTATTTAGAACTATCCGATATAATAAACTGAGCTATTATAGCAAAATGACCTTTTACTTGTCCTACAATACTGTATTTGCCATAATACTTACCACATCGATCAGATCTAACAATCTTGATAACTTTTTCTAACTGTTTCTTAATTTCAGTCTTAAAAATCTTAAATTTATCAAGAGTTCCGACTTTTCTTTAATCAAGTACATATATCCATATCGGAAAAAATCATCAATGAATATTATAAAATATTTTTTATTGCATATTATGGGTGAATAAGGTCCGCATATATCTATATGAATTATCTCTAAGAGATCTAAACACCGAATATACCTCTTTTTTTTAATCTTGGTTAGTTTGCCCCTACAACAGTCAATATATATTTCTAGGTCACTTAAATCAAGGGTAGGTAGGTAGGATATTATCCTTGATTAGCTTTTTTACCATTTTCCTAAAAATGTGTCAAGCCTTTTATGTCACAATATTAAAACTTATCATTTATTATGGGTCTTTTGGCAACATATTCAATAATACAGAATGTGGAATAAATCTTATTTAAATCAAACATACTTGATACAAACTATATGACATAAAACAAGGACCAACTACTTTTGAATGAAAAGTTATATTTACAACTGCATATTTAAATACAAAAGCATAACCTATTTTGTCTAAATTAGATATTGATATCAAGTTTTTCTTAAATGACGGTATGTACAAAATATTTTTCAAAAAGAGTTCAAAATCACTGTCTAGATCTAAACATATACTGCCAATAAAAAAACTTTCTTTGTGTCATTGTTGCTAACTGTGAGCACTAACTTTTCTTTATTTGATTTCCTCTTGTTTATGAACCATTGCAATATGAATTGAACATGTTTAGTTGCTCCACTATCAAGCCACTCAAGAACTGGATGTGGCATCAACCAAATTGGATTTATAAACAATAAGACCAAAAGAGTTACTTGCAAGCTCACGCTTTTCTAACTAAACTTTATATTTCAGATAATCCTGCTTTATATGACCTTTCTTTTTATAAAAGAAACATTTAAGTTCCCTTTTTATAAAAACTTTATCAACACTCACAGCACCAGATCGAGTAGATTCTTTATCAAAACTATGAGCATTAAGTTTAACTTTCTTACATTTTCTTTTGCCTTTCCACTAAGGACTCGATACAAAAAGTGCGGTATTAACCTGATCCACCTTTAGCTTCTTTTTCTCAGCTACACATATGGCAATAAAAACATTAATTGTTCATGAATCCTTCCTTGAGTTGTATGCAGTAATAAGCATCCCAAATTCTAATGGTAGAGTATTGAAAGTTTGATGCGCGATACAAGCATGAAGGAGAATTATGTCAAGGTTCTATAGCTTATTCTGTGTGTGGATCATGGTGAGAATGTATTCCCTGACATCTCCTATTCTATTATACTTCATGGAGTATAGCTGCTTCAAAAGGGTACCAATTTCAGCATTGATGAATACCTTATAACGCTGAGAAACTGCAGTCAGAAACTCTTTTGCTATATGCATCTCTAACAAACCGCTCAACAAGTGCTCTGGAATTGACATTTTTATGGTCAAATAACACACGCAGTTCATTTTGTATCATGTTGAATGCAGCACTTTATCAATCAATAAACCCTCAGCGGTCAGGTTAGCTGGCTTAGGAGTTGTCATGATAATATCAATATCTACCAACTCCATACTAATTCCACATCTCGCTTCCACATTTTATAATTAGAGCTAGTCAGTATTTCAATAGTCATTGTATTATTGTTAACTGAGAAGGTGATAGAAAAAATTAATAATGTAACACTTTAACACAAGACTAATAATACTCAAAGCCATAAAAGAGTATTAATCCAAAAATTTCAGTGCATCATTATATAAACATCTTTGGGTAGAATATATAACATACAATAGAAAATTCTTAATATAAGCACGATATAAGAATTTATCAAATACTTGCAAATTTACTATATTTGGGTGTATAAACTACTTGTACCAGCTCATTTCCAATCATATGTCTTATATTTTTCATCTCCAAATTTAATTTTTAATAAACACATTTGGGCTGAATAATTATAAATTAAATCCGAAATATCTTTAAAATGTATAATACCGAATATTTCTTAAAATTTAAGCTAAAAAGCCGCTTTAACGACAACATTTCAATTGATTTTAAAAAAAATTCTTATACCGATATACACCTTATTTATTGCTTTGAAATAACTTAAAAACATAATTTTAATTCCTTATAGACGTGGGGCTAAGTGTCCTGAAACATTATGGTCACAATAATTTAATCAGTTATATCATCAACTTTAATTGAGAAAAATTAATTTATAGATGTGACAATTTTATGCCCATACATAAATTAAATATTATGAGATAAAAAAATAATTTATCTCTTAAAATGTCACAATTAATATAGAATTTTTTAAATTAATTCAGGTCAAAACCGAATAAAAAAAGGCATTCAGAAATAAAAAAAAAACTATATAGGAACTTAATTGAAAAATTCAAAAACTTTAGGGGCAAAAATGGAAGGAAGCAAAAAATGGAGTGCAGCGCACAAGTGTCGCACACGCGTCTGATGCAGTAGGCGCGTCTGCCCAGACTCGCCCACGCGCACCTCTGGAGCGTGTACCACATGCACCGGACTACCTCCTCTACCGCTCTAGCGCACGTGTGGCCTCATCCTTCTTCCTCGACTCTGTTTTCTGCAATTTTTCAATAAAAATTTTGCAAAATCTCATTTTTACTTAAAAAACTCAATTAAACTCCTTAACTCAATGAGAAAAATATGAAAATGGCTCTAAAAATATGTAATTTGGCTCTGATACTACTTGATAGAAAATTAATTTAGCCAAAATCAATCACATGATCTAATACATGAAATTTATAACACAAAACAAGTTTATTTGAGATAGAGAACGTAGTAAATAATTTGATTTCGCCAGATCTATCGTGCCATGAACGATCTGAATGAATTTACACTAAGAACTTCTCTCGTTTCTTGATTCATAATGATGAAATTCTAAAACTTTATTAATTTCCTTTATCTCTATCCAACTTTATATAGGAGATGAGAGTAAGTAACAAGAGAGGCTTAGCCCATATAATATAATAATCATGAACCGTCCATTACACTTACATTATTATCTGGCCTACATTAATTATTTACACTAAATTAATTAAGAAAGTCTTGCTTAAATAAAGAATCGACCAGATTCTTAAGACCCTTTATTTTGTAATATATTTTTATTTCTTAATTAATAATCTCCTAACCATAATTAGGTATTAAATATATATAACATATTATGCTACTAACATATACAGGCAAATATGGTTGCCCTGTATCAGAATGAAGCTTAACTCTACCTACTTCGGTCTCCAAGGTTTGATTTAAAATTCCTTTTTATAATCAATATATGTCGATTAATTCTGTGTTTGCAGTTCCTTCTTCTTCTATTTTTGAGATCTTAATTTATAGCTGCCATGCATGGTTCTTTCCTTATTCATGATTAAATCAGGGACTGCATACAATTTTTTTTTTCATTAAGAGGCCTAATGGATCATGTGCTAATCAATAGAGAGTAACAGAGTAACTCTCTTGCGCTTGCCTTAAATATGTTAAACTTTTACCAATATGTAGACGGTGATAAGAAAATTCAAAAACTTATTTAATTCTCACAAGCAAAATTACCAATCAAATTATTTACTACTGTATAACTGATATGATATTTAATGTATCTACAAAAATTTTTGAATTCTCATAGGAAATACTTAATTAATTAAATTATTCATGAAAAATCTATTTATGAATTAAATTCATAATAAATTATTAGAAAGGAGTTATCTACTAGTAAAAAAAATTGTCATTTATTGCATATTATTAGTTATTATTATTTGGGTCCATGAATTTGAACAGGTTTAGACAATAAATTATTTTCATGTCATTATAGAAAATACTTAACTATATATAATACAAGTTTTTATGTTTACTTAATCTGGTGTTTATTTTTAATATTGTGATTGTTTTCTTGTTAATATGATATTTACTTTGAATTTCCACTTTCTATTAATTAATTAAAAATGTATATTCACATTTTGTTTCTTATTTAAACTGCACCTTAATTTTCTAATTTCAAATCCTAAACTAATTAGTTTTCTACAATTAAATAAATTCAGTTTGATTTAAAACAACTAATACAACTAAATACAATTAATCTGATTGGCTTCAGTGTATTATATGTTTATATGTTGAATATATGTGGGTTATACCTATATATACATATAATTTTCAATGCAGGTATGATGTTGAGAAGTGGGCTTTGAAGCGGATAAAGGCCCTTCTTATTTTAGACAGAAGCATGGTAGGATTTTAAAGTTGAGGGATTTTGCTTACTCATATCATATGAGAATGAGAAAGCCCATAGTATTCATGGGTGGGACAGTTTCATTATGTAGTTTTGAGATTTATGATTGGAATGATAGGTTTCTAGTTGAAAAGCTGTTGGCTGCTGACTGCTGTGGAAGAAAAGATAAGAGCACACGACTCTTTAAGCCGGGTCCAATGACCTAACTTTCATTAAAAAAAAAAATTGCATGATTTCTAAGAAATTTCTATCTTCCAAATGGGATTTCTAAATTCTTTTTAATATAACAATAAATTAATGATTCTAAATCCACAAACATAAAAACCAATTTGGATAAGAATATTCCAATTTTTTTAATATCACTTTTAAAAATTTTAAAATTACGATATGTTTAGAGATATATTTAGAGATTGAATTCGAGACATTTGATTAAGTTGGAAGAATGTAGTATCATATTTTTAACCATTTTGTGTATATTCCAATTCGTTTTTAATGCACCGGCGATAAACTGCATTTGATAAAATACTCTGCACAAACTCCATTTCGAATTTAGTGTTTCCATCTTATATATGTAGCCTATACAAGATAAACACTTCTGAAAACCTTTTAAGTGGCGAAAATGGCTGAAGAGCTTCATGTAATGATGCTCCCATGGTCTGCCTTTGGCCACCTGATTCCGTTCTTTCAATTCTCCATAGCCTTAGCCAAATCTGGAGTCAAAGTTTCGTTCATATCAACTCCCAGAAACATCCAAAGACTCCCCAATATTCCTTCCCACTTACAAACTTCATTCAAATTCGTTGAGTTTCCGTTGGCAATTTTAGAAGACGATGATGGATCCTTGCCTGAAGGAGCAGAGGCCACTGTCGATGTTCCTGCTTCGAAAATTGATTACCTGAAAATTGGATATGATCAACTTCAACACCCACTAAAGCAGTTTGTCGCTGATCGAAAGCCTGATTGGATTATAATCGACATAATTCCTCACTGGATAACTGAGATTGCAAAAGAAAACCAAGTTCCTCTGCTTCTTTTCTCTGTTTACTCTGCTTCTGTATTTCTTTTTGCCGCCCAGCCTGAGTGCTTGACTGGTGAAGGCCAGAAGAGGCTCCGGCCGTCGTGGGAGAGTATGACTTCACCCCCTGCATGGGTTGATTTCCCTTCCTCCGTAGCTTTTCAAAAAAACGAAGCTATTAATTTCTTTCAAGGATTTTATAACAGAAATGCTTCTGGGATATCAGATGCTGAAAGGGTTTCCAAAATATTGAGTTCCTGTCAAGCTATGGTTATTCGTAGCTGCACAGAGTTTGAAGGTGATTATCTAAATTCCTTGCAAGAAATAATGGGAAAACCTGTGATTCCTGTAGGTTTGTTACCCCCAGAGAAACCCAAAGCAAGAGAAACCAACGATGGTTCATGGGGTCAAGCATTTAAATGGCTTGATCAGCAGAAGCCCAAGTCAGTTGTCTTTGTAAGCTTCGGCAGCGAGTTTAAGATAACCAAAGATCAAGTTTTTGAGATAGCATACGGGCTAGAGTTATCTGGGCTGCCATTTTTATGGGCATTAAGGAAACCCAGTTGGGCAATTGACGATCTTGATGCTTTGCCTTCAGGATTCAGCGATCGCACAAATGGGAAAGGGATTGTGAGCATGGGATGGGCACCGCAAATGGAAATTTTAGGACATCCATCAATTGGAGGGTCATTGTTCCATTCTGGATGGGGTTCCATTATTGAAACACTGCAATTTGGACACAGTGTTGTTTTGTTACCATTGACACTGGATCAGCCATTGAATGCAAGGCTTTTAGTTGAGAAAGGTTTGGGAGTGGAAGTAGAAAGGAGTGAAGAAGATGGGTCATTTACTAGGGATGGGATTTCAAAGGCTCTAACAATGGCAATGGTGTCTGATGAAGGTAAAATTTTGAGGGACCGTGGCACTCAAGCTGCGGAAATTTTTGGAAACCAGAAGTTGCATCAGGATTACTATATTGTTAAATTTGTTGAGTTCTTGAAAAACAGTCAGAATTGATTATCATTCTTATTCATGATGAATAAGGAAAGACGTCAACGTATGAACTCGTTGAGTACTGTCGTTTTGATTGCTTGTAATTCAGCTGCCTTCCAATTGCTTCTTTTGATTTGGACAAGAAATGAATTTCCTTATCTCCTTATGCCTTGTTGTGTGTAATAAAAGAAATTGTTCAAAATTTAACTTTACCATTTTCTGTATTTATGCGAAAAGTTCTATTATTGTTCTTTGGTCTCGAGCTATTAA
This sequence comes from Balakata baccata, assembly GCA_949630135.1. Lineage (NCBI taxonomy): Eukaryota > Viridiplantae > Streptophyta > Magnoliopsida > Malpighiales > Euphorbiaceae > Balakata > Balakata baccata. Next base: position 31,132 of record CATIWF010092335.1, on the reverse strand, counting down.
CGATCTAAATTTTTTTTTCTTAGAAGGATGAAAAGAAGGAGAATATTGACTTTGATTATGTAATATTGATACATATATAGATATCGATATGAATATTGAAAAACGATATTTATAAAAAGTGCAGAATAGGATCATGCGGTAGAAAATATATAAATATAAGAATATTAGAGTAAATTTATAAATAATTATATTCAAGAGATATAATTAATTGCAAATTATTATTTTTATAAAAAAAATTAAACAAAAATAATATATAATCAAATTATTGAGCAATGATTGGTCTTACATCTTAGGTTTTAGATTTTTTAAAAGAGAAAAACTTATTTTTTTAGTTCAGACTATATGTATTTTCGGCCAGTCAACTTGAACTACACACTGAAATTAATCATGTTCGTGCTGGGTACGAACTCAAAGGCAGCAAATAACTCTAAATGTCATCTTATCTCTAGTTAAATGGATAGAAAAAAAATGTTCTGTTTTGGAATTTCAAACGAAATAGTTAAGATAAAAAAAAAATGTACCGTCTTGGAATTGTTATTGTGGACATATTTTATGAAGTGTTGCATTAAGTGATTGCAATGCAGGTTAGATGTAGTAATTGGTATTCTATTGTAATAAGTTTTATAGTTTAAGAGCTATAATGAAACCTTTATGTAGTACTGATAGAAGAAATTGTTCGAAGCCGAAAATATATTTGAATTGAGAGAAGTTCTAATTTTTAGTTAAAATTAGAGATTTTAAAATTTTTTAATTTAACAGAAACATGTAATCAAATATTGCATGACATAAAAATTGTATTTTCATGTTAACGTTAGGTATTTATCCATAACTTTTACAAAATATATTTTATAATTTTTATGGATAATATCTATTTGCCAAGATCATTTTATGATTTTAAGAAAAGAATGGAAAAATAAAAGGTTTAGACAAACCTTTTAGAATCGAGTTCACTAAGTGCGCAAACTAAACAAAAAAAACCAAAAATTTTAACCATGTTGATGAAACTTTTTTATTAATCACAAGTATATGATAACAAATATCTTCTTTTTATAAATTTATAAATTACTAACATTTTAAGAGCTTTTTTTTAGTATTTTCTTTTAATACTCATATCCGATGAAAGAGAAAAATTTTAAAGTATAAATCAAATTTTTGTTCAGAGGAATTCGAAGAAGTAGATGAAGAAGAGTTGGAAGATGAAGATTAAGAAGTTATAAAAAAAGAAGGAAAAAAAAAAAAAACCAACTATGCCATTTAATTGGGCCGACGAAGTAGGCGTGGAAAAAAAATTGTTGATTTTTTTTTTAATTAAGAATTTATGATGTAATAATAGTGCAATAATTGTATAATTTATTTTTTAGTTACTATTATTAATCATGAAATTAATATTCTCTTTTATTAATTATGGTAATTACTTTAATATATTACTATGGTTAATTTAATTAATACTTTAATTAACATTATAAATAGGAGAAATTCAAAAAGTATAAGCGATAATTTCTAATTTTATTCTCAATTAAATTACTCCCCACTTCTTAAATATAGACTAGATAAATAATTTATTTTGGGTGTGACTTATAAGGTCAATAATTTTATTAGAACGGAAATATAATATTAGCTTTTTAATATTATATTGAACACTATTTCTGAATTTCTTGTATATCTAGATACATTAAATATCCTTCCGAAATTTTCTTTTAATTACCAATAAAATATCAAATATTAATTAGTCCTCTAAATCATAATATTAAGTCCTCTCGTTATGATTCTGATATTGATTAGGGTCACAACATGTCAAATCCTATTGATCAATATTCTAATGAATAATAATTTGCGTTCTGATTTGTTGTGATATATTGAGATATATTTGAATAATATTATTAATTAGCTTGATATATATAATTAGGAATAAGTAGATATTTATTTTCTAGTTTGTATTGTTTTCTATTCTTTATATATTTGTTTTCTATTTTATATTCATGGAGTTGTATATATACGGCTTTCTACTATCAATGAAATTATCGATTTCTCTCTATTCTTATTTCTTTACATGGTGTCAGAGCCATGAATTCCAATGAAACCCTACTTAGAAATCGATCTGAGAGTTATGCCTAAGTGAACATTTCTTTGTCATAGTTAGGTCATCATGAGTGATTCATTTTGTTTTTCTATATTGAGCATAGACTATATAATTTTTTTGGGTCACCTTTATCGGATGACATTTATTGTCGATATATCTCGCTTGACTCTCTTCGAATTGTACGACATCTTCTCCTACCTAATTGAGTCTACATTAGTGTGTTGTGAGACCTTTTGTATTATAGGTTTTGTTGGTTCGTATGACATTTTCTACCTGGTTGGATCTACACTAATGTGGTGTGAGACCTGTTGTGTTACAGATTTTGGAGCTCTTTATTTTTTATATATATAACAAGTTGGGTATGATTGATATCTATGCTCCAACTTGAGGGTGAGTGTTGTGATATATTGAGATATACTTGAATAATATTATTAATTAGCTTAATTTATGTAATTAGGAATATGTAGAGATTTATTTCCTAATTTATATTATTTTTTATTTTTTATATATTTGTTTCTTATTTTATATTCATAAAGTTGTATATATATGCCTTTCTACTATCAATGAAATTATCGATTTCTCTTTATTATTATTTCTTTACATGATTAAAATAAGATTTATCATTATTAATCTAATTAATAATTCAATTTTACATTGAATAAGTCATATTTTTCATGATCAGAAATTTATTTTATCAGAACCAAAATATCAACTATATTAGGATCTTACACTGGTGCTACATGACAAGATATATGACTTACTATTGGTAATAAGGGCTACATGGTAACGAGTCATATTATTGGTAATATCATATCTAACTACATGACTAACTGTTGTGATTACAAGCTATATTACCGAGTGCGAATAGTTTAGTATAAGGCAGTAGCACCTTTATAGCTACTCATACAAAGACAGTCTTGACACCTCAAGTCAAAGGATTTCAAGTTATAAAAAACTTATATATTATGACTAAAATAATAACTGTTAACATCTAACATTATCTATGCAGTTATTAAGAACTCAGTGGTTTATTTAGATATTATTATATAATAGAGATTGAGATTTATTTTCAAAATAAATCATGTGATAACCTATAGATTCAATGAATGTCTAATTCATTATCCTATACCGGTTATGAATATTTTTAAAATTATCTTTTATCAGAGATATTTATCTTATTATTATTAATAAATTATCTATAGATAATTAAATAACCACATATTTTATAATATATGTAACTACTATATTTATAATTTAACTAATAATTTAAATATTTTATGAATATAAAATATATATATATTTATTATAGTATATTATTTAACATATAAAAAGTAATATATAGATTTGGTATACACCACGGATAAAGCAATGTCTAATTTTGATGCAAGGGATTTTCAGCTGATACGACATGATTAGACATTGCTTCAAACAAGCACATGGCCGGCCGGCAATCGTTAATATGGCGATTGGTATTATAAAGCTCAATTTCTGTGTGTTTCTTTTTGTCCAAATCGCAACCTTATCAGTTGTCACTAACAATCCTGCGAGGACAGTGTGGCTATATTCACGATAATTTTGAACCGCGTAAATTAACCTAGTCACTGTCTCTATATATATCTGCGTATCAAAATCTTATATATGTTGTCGCCAAAAAAAGAAAAAAAAATTTTATATTATGAAATAAAAAATTCAATAGCTTAAATCTAGTAAAAATTATTTTAACGAGTCATTTAATTTTAACTATTCAATCTTAACCATTCATTTATAAATAAATGTTTAAGATTAAATCTCAAAAAAAAAATTATTTAATTAAAATAAATTTAATAATTTATGAATATATAGTCAAAATTATTAATCATTCATTTAATCATAACCAATGATTTGTAAATGAATGATCAAGATTATTATGTTTGCGAAACACATTAAACAATCTTAATCTTCTTTGTATAATTATGTATTAATATATTTTATGCCCGTCAAGTTTGAATTGGCTCCCAATCCCATAGCTTGCGATCCCATTCGAACTAATAAGCGTAAAGAATGTAATATCGATATATCTCCTTATGTGTAATTTTTTTTAAAAAAAAAAAATTGAACTTCACCGATTACCAGTTTCGACATTCAATGGGATATATTAAAAAAAAAATAAATAAATTCTAGCTATATTAGACTGTTGACTATGATTGTAAATTTTTAATTTAAATATTGTATCAGACTTACGGTAAAAAGTGTAAAATGTACTAATACATAGTTGATTAAGATAATCTTATAATCAAAGCCTATAGAGTTATAAAGACGGGTTGGTAATGAAAATATATATATATAATTGCAAAATGTATACTAAAAATGGGTGGTTGCATCATACGACAATAAGATCCGCTAATCTGATATTGCCTATGTCAGGATCGAGGATCCTGTCCAATCCAAATTCCATGAAAAATAATAAATTAATACTAAAAAACAAGTAAATAAAGTAATTAAGCCAGCAAAATGACTTTCAGTTGGCATGTTTCAATTGGTGCTTGCGGAAAATTTAATAAATGGTGGTAATAATGATCATTAAAAAAGGGATATTTCTTTGATATGTATAGTTGTTGTGAGATACCGACGGCCCTAATCATTATTGAGAGGAAGTTTGAATTTGTGAGCAAATTTTTGAATGAATAGGCATTATTCACTTTTTTTAATAAAATAAATTAATGAATTAGCCTATGCTTTGATCTAATTCGTATAATTCTATTTATATTTACAGCAAATATGGCTGAATATCTTCATGTAGTGATGATTCCATGGTCGGCCTTCGGCCACAGTATACCATTCTTTCATCTTTCCATAGCCTTAGCCAAAGCCGGAGTTAAAGTCTCCTTTGTGTCAACTCCAACGATCATCGATAGACTTCCTGAAATTCCTCAGCTTTTAGTTCCACTGATAAACTTGGTAAAGTTTCCATGGCCGTCCTTGGACGGTGACGGATTGCCGGAAGGAGCAGAGGCCACTGTCGATATTCCCTCTGAGAAAGATGACCATCTGAAGATAGCCTACGATCTTCTGCAACATCCGCTGGAGCAGTTCGTGGCCGATCAGCTGCCTGATCGGATAATCATCGATTTGATTCCTCATTGGATGGTTGATATCACCAACGATAACAAAGTTCGTTTGATGCATTTCTTGTTGGTTTCTTACGTGAATATAGTGGCCCACGTATAGATAGTTATTTAGGATTTATTTAGTATTAAATAAATATTTTAAGTTTAATAAAATTAAATGCTTAAATTTTATTGGTCAAGAGAAAATTAAAGTAACTGCATATAGTTATTAGAGAATTCAAAGATAACCAGTCATTTCTCTAATCTTTAAACGTAAATTTTTTTTTTCCATTTGAAAAAAACACACTGATAATTTTCTGTATGAAGAAATCAAAAGTTCAAGAGGGAGAAATACAATTTGATCAAAGAATTTTGTAATTAATCTTCTTCTACGAATTTATTAATCATGAATTAAAGTATGTATCTTCTTCAAAATTTATATATATTGTGAAAATTTACAAAATTCTAAGATTTTAAGAATTAGAGTTATGCATAAATCAAAAAAAAAAAAAAATCTTTCAATTAGTATCAGAACCTTAGGTTTAGAATTTTGTTGGATTAAGAGTCTGAAGAAGAATAAAGAAAATGATGAATTTGTGATTAGAAACGCTGATTGTGTATATGTACTTGATGAACAGTTATGTAGAAAACACAGAGATGACAATGTCTCCTATCTGTGGTGCCCCATTTCAATCCCGTCCTGATTCCAAAGTTTTTTGTATTGAGAATGATATATATAATCTCCGATCCGATTCTCATTCTAATCTCACCCTAATAATTTTATTTATATTATACATATAATATTTATTTATATTTTAATATAATTAATAAATTTAACAATAATAAAATAAAAATATAATATTTATTTAAAGTAAAAAATATTTTTTATTTAAAAATTATATGATTAACTAATTAATTAAAATAAAAATAATAATTTTAAATATTGAAAAAATAAAAAAAGTAGGAATCCAATCGGGTCGGGGCCCGTCCCCATTGAATGTGAAAATGAAGACAAAAAAAAAAACTTTTTCCATCGGAAATCGAGGCGGGATCAAAGATGAAGCAGAAGTTTCATGGGCGGGTTCCACTCCTAAGAAAACAGAATGGTACACATTGCTTTTGTAACAGTAAGGATGAGCCCAGAAAATTAACCTTTAGTTGTGTATATTAACAATATACAGTAGTCATTGAATTTATAATTATTAAATAAGTGAATCAAGACAAACAAACTAATAATGTTATTGAGTTAATTGCTATTTTCCTTTGGCCCTTTCGTCATATGTGATTTGTTTGTGTGAAAGATGAACATAATTATTCTGTGATGATGTTGGCTATTAGTTTTAGTATAAATAGCCGAGATTATGCCTTATGTAATTAGGATTCGTTACCTATTTAGTTTGGGATATTATTGAATTGCCCAAGGTTGTAAAAGAGTTAGGTATAAATAGGTCTTGGATGGCAATATTTCAAATGATAATATTGAACGATATAAAGTTAGACTTGTTGCCAAATGTTTCACTCAAAAAGATGGTGTTGACTACAAAGAGACCTTTTCTCCTATTTCGAAAAAGGACTCAATTATGATTATCATGACACTAGTAGCTCATTATGACTTAGACCTTCACCAAATGAATGTGAAAACTGCATTTCTAAATGAGAATTTAGAAGAGGAAGTTTACATGGAGTAACCTGAAGGTTTCGCAATTAAAGGAAAAGAATATATGGTGTGTAAACTTAAGAAGTCAATATATGGACTTAAACAAGTCTCACAACTATGGTATGTCAAGTTTATTGATACCATCACTTCCTTCCGATTTAAGGAAGACATTGTTGATCGATGCATATATTTGAAGGTCAGTAGGAGAAAGTTTATAATTTTGATTATGTATGTTGATGACATTTTGGTTGCTCCAAATGATCTTGGCTTATTACAAGAGACTAAGAGATTTCTTTCTAAGAGCTTTGAAATGAAAGATATGGGTGAAGCATCTTATGTGATCGTAATTAAAATATTTTGTGACAGATCACAAGAAATATTAGAGTTATCTCAGAAAGGATATATCAATAAAATGCTAGAAAGATTCAAGATGGAAATGTGTTCCTCAAGTGTTGTTCCAATTCAGAAAGGAGATAAATTCAGCATTATGCAATGCCCAAATAATGAATTAGAACACAAAGAAATGGAATGAATTCAAGAAGCTTCGATTATTTGTAGCTTGATGTATGCTCAGACTTGTACCGGACCAGACATTAGTTTTGCTGTTGGAATGCTGGGTAGATATCAAAGTAATCCAGGAATAGATTATTAGAAAGCTGCAAAGAAAGTTTTAAGAAACTTGCAAGAAACAAAGAATTATATGTTCACTTATAGAAGATCCGATTATCTAGAAGTGATAGGTTATTCGGATTTAGATTATGTTGGGTGTGTTGATACAAGAAAATCAATATTTGGCTACTTGTTCCTATTAGCTAGAGGAGGTATCTTAGAGAAAAGTGAGAAGCAATATGTCATTGTTGCATAGACCATAGAAGCAGAGTTTGTAGCATGCTTTGAGGCTACTGTTCATGGATTGTGGCTACATAATTTTATTTCAAGACTTGGAATTGTTAATAGCACAGCTAAGTCGCTGAAAATTTATTGTGATAACTTTGCAGCAGTGTTTTTCTCTAAAAACGTCAAGTATTCAAAATGTGCTAAGCATATGAAATTGAAATACTTTTCCATTAAAAAATAAGTTTAGAAATAAAGAGTGTCAATCAAACATATTAGCACCAATCTCATGATTGTGGATCCATTAACAAAAGGATTGCCATAGAAGACATTTATTGCACATGTCCAGAGGATGGACATTACTGAAAACCATTACTAATTGTTTTATTATAATTTATGATATTCATGAATTTGTTGAGCTTATTTAGTTTGTGTTTCTAACATTTTAATGCATCCTATTTTTTTATGTTGATTGTTGTATATACATTAGTGAATTATATTAACATAACAGGATTCGTCTTTTGACAAAAACATTATTATTGGACCATAAAGATAATCTATATTACATATTATAGAGTTTAGAGTTAATATTGTGATACATAAAAGATTCTATATCCATCTAATAACATATAACCGCTATGATCCTTATTAATTTTCTACTTAATAGTGATTTGCAATTTGACCAATTTATGAAAGAATTTAGCTTAGACTATGCATATTATGATTGATTAAACTATTAATTTATATATGTTACATGGACCAAGTGGGAGAATGTTGATTTCTTACGTGAATATAGTGGCCCACGTATAGATAGATATTTAGGATTTATTTATTTATTTAGTATTAAATAAATATTTTAAGCTTAATAAAATTAAATACTTAAATCTTATTGATCCAGAGAAAATTAAAGTAACTGCATATTGATAGAATGTCAATTATTAGATAATTAAAAGATAATCGGTTCTCTCTCAAACCTTTAAACTAAATTTTTTTCTTTTCTTCTGGAAAAAAACTCTGATAATTCTCTGCATAAAGAAATCAAAAGTTCAAGAGAGAGAAATACAGTCTCATTAAAGGATTTGGTGATTAATCTTCCATGAATTTATTTTTAAATCATGAAAATTCACAAAATTATAAGATTTTGGGAATTAGGGTTATGCATAATTGTTTTGCATAAATAAAAGAAATAATCTTTCATTTCTTTGTTGGGTCAGCTTGTGCTCAGCTTTTTCTTAATAATCCGGAAAGCTTGGTGGGTGATGGGCAAAAAAGACTCAGGCCGTCATGGGAGAGTATGACTTCACCGCCTGAGTGGGTTGATTTTTCCTCTACTGTAGCTTATAGAAAACCGGAGGCCATTCAGATGTATGAATGCGCTTATGGAAGAAATGCTTCTGGATTATCAGATGCTGAAAGGATTGCTAAAGTTATCAATGGATATCAAGCTTTGGCTGTGTGGAGATAGAAGGTGATTATTTAGATACACTGCAAAAGGTAATGAAGAAACCTGTGATTCCTGTAGGTTTGTTACCTTCTGAGATACAAAAGGCAAGAGATATCAGCGATGGTTCATGGGCTAAAGTATTTAAATGGCTTGATCAGCAGAAGCCTACATCAGTGGTTTTCATAAGCTTCGGTAGCGAGTTCAAGCTAACAAAAGATCAAGTTTATGAGATTGCATACGGGCTAGAGCTATCTGGGTTGCCATTTCTATGGGCATATATTAAGGAAACCCAGTTGGGCAATTGACGATCTGGATGCTTTACCTTCAGGATTTAGCCATCATACATGTGGAAAAGGGATCGTGAGCATGGGATGGGCACCACAGATGGAAATTTTAGGACACCCATCAATCGGAGGATCATCGTTTCATTCTGGATTGGGTTCCATCATTGAAACACTGCAATTTGGTCACTGTCTTATTCTTTTGCCATTTATCATCGACCAACCATTGAATGCAAGACTTTTGGTTGAGAAGGGTTTGGTTGTGGAAGTCGAAAGGAGTGAAGATGGCTCATTCAGCAGAGATGGGATTGCCAAAGCTCTGAAGCTAGCAATGGCATCCGAGGAAGGGAAAAAAATTAAGGGAGCGAACAAATAAAGCAGCAGAAACATTTAACAATCCCAAGTTGCATCATGATTACTATATCCATAATTTTGCCAAGATCCTGAAAAGCAAGGAGCACCTCAATGACAGGGTCATAAGCCAGTAATAGTATTAATCATTATTCATGGTGGAAGATCGAATTCCTTTTAAAGTGAATTGAAAATTTATTTCAAGGAATTTGTTAATCATTTAGGCTCATTATAAATTTTAAGACTTTTGTGGAATTTGTTTGGTTCAAATGTTTGAGATTTATTTCAAATCTGTTGGTAATGCAAAAAAAAAAAAAAAAAAATTTATTTCAAGTTTATTTAGATATAATTTTTTTTCTTAACTCGAAAAAATTATGAGGGATCCGAACCAAACTAATGGGGTGAATTTTTTAACTGGAATCGAGGCGAATTATGGAGAAATTCAATATGACATTTAGCTGAGATGAAATATAGTAGGTATTTATATTTCTGCTCTGATATATATATATATATATATATATATATATATAAATAAATGATGTTTATATTTTTTTTGAATAAATTATATATTTAAGATATATGATAGAAATTATTAAATTAATGCATATAATAATTGCATGAGTCATCTTAGACTAATGATAAATATATTGATGACTACAGTTTCAGTGGTGTATATAATTATAACTGAATAAAGATACTACTACTTTTTATCTTTTTAAATTATTTTGGCTTTAAAAATGATATTGACAATTAATATAAATTTTTTGATATTGTAGTTATAATAGTTTGGTATTTTTTTTATAGTGGATAATCATTTTATTAGTTATTTATGAATTGACTAATATTGTCATTTTCATTAATTGCGTATGAGTTATAAAACATTAAAAAATTAAAATATTGAATCTTTTATAATTTTTTTCTCTTAGATTTATTTTGATGTGAATTAAATTAATAATTTAAATAGATATATTAAATACAATTGAGTTAAATACCAACATCACTTGGAAATACTGACTCCATTTGGAGTAGGGATGATGATTAATATTATTTTTTTGTAGAGGTATTAATAACGATGAGTAGGATCGAATCCCAAATGACTGATGAATTTATTTCTTAAAACAAATAATTAAAAAATATTGGGGTTTATAAAACTGAATTAAAATAAAATTCTACAAATAAATAAATTGCAAAAAATTAAAATGAGATTAAACAATATAAAAAAACTCTAGTTAAAGTATAATCGGCCTTGGAGATTTTTCAATTAATTATCGATACAAATAAAATTAATTTCAATTCAAATACATCGGTTCTAGCCACTAACACGCTCTAACGACCCCTTAGTTATTCAATAATCAAAACACGCTCTTCAATTATTTTTTTGTTATTAAGCAGTCCAAAAAATGTTTTTAAGATTTAACTTAACAATAATATTATGAATTAGGAAAACAGTCAATGCAAACCAACAAACGCAAACTCTTAATTCATTTAAGTTTAATTATATATTTTCATAATATAAATCGAAAGTTTGTCTACAATTAATTATATTGTTTGTCATTTATGTCAGATTAATCAAACAATTAGGGATTTGACAATCTTCACTAATAATAAATTGCAATAATAAATCAAATAATAAGCCTTTTATTCAATTCATCAAATAATTATGTCAACAAGCACATAAAATATATGAATATTGAATTAAAAGAGATAAAAGAGTTAAATTTAGATCCTACAAATGAAAACTCTAAAAACTTGATTAATCTTCAACTAGAAATAGATTTAGTGTGTCATAAATTGAAAATACAGTCCAAAACAATAAAAATTAAAGTCTGAATATGAAGGTAGCATTCCAAGATGTTTAAATCCATCGATAAAAAATTTAAATAACCTTCAACTAACTCTAGAGTCGTCCAAAATGAATATTGTATTTATACTTTTTAGTATATTTTGAAGTAGCTTTCTAATTTTAAATATTCATTTAATGTTTTTTAAAATATTTTTATAGATTTGAAAAAAACTTTACAAAAAGATTATCATATTTAAAAAATGGTGAATTTCTCTAATGATACTCTAATTATGTAAATTGTAACAACTCAGTACCCTAAAGATTATTTGTAATACAAATATACCCCAGTTCTGTAAATTGTAACAACTCAGTACCTCAAAAATTATTTGTAATACAAAAATATATCAATTTTTATTTTGTAATTAAATAGTACTTTTATCTTCTGCTATTAATACTCATTTAGCATTGTGTTTGGAAAAAAAACGTTTTTTGAGAAAAAATTTGTATTTTTAACTTTTTTAAGTTTTAAAAACTATTTTTGGTAAATACAGATAAATATATATTTTTTTCCAAAAGCATATTTGAAAAAAAAACAATTCATAAAAAATTTTAATTTTAATCAATTAAATCAGAAAATTCAAAATCTACTTTTAAAACACTCAACAACACTCTCAAACATCCACTTAATTTATCTAACAAAAGTATAACATGAAATATTCAGATAAATTTTAATAAAAATAAAATTAGCTAATATAGATATTTCATATTACACTTATGTTAGGAAAACTAACAGTTAAATATAGAACACTTAACAACACTTTCAAACACCCTCTTAGTTTATCTAACAGAAATATAACATGAAATATTCAGATAAATTTTAATAAAAATAAAATTAGCTAATATAAATATTTCATACTACACTTATATTAGGGAAACTAACAGTTAAAAATAGAAGTAATATTTAGTTATAAAATAAAAATTGAGTCATTTTTGTGTTATAAAATATAAATTGAAATATTTTTATATTATAAATAATATTTAAAGATCTGAATTGTTACTATTTATATAATTTGAATTCATTTCTATATTATTTGATGTAATGAATTGTTAATTCACCCATTTAAAAAATTCCCAATATTTAAGCCCGTAAAACAGGTTTAGATTTGAGCCGATGGTAATGGTCAGAGAATGGAAAGGAGAAAAACGCAGGGTGTGGGACCATAACTGAACGCGTAATGCGCCAGCTTCTCCTAACGCGTAGACTCCGAGACGCAGTTTTCTCGCTGAGTCGGTTCTGCAATACAGAAACTACAAAGCTTCAATTTTTTCCTTCATTTAGCAACAGTTTAATCATCTGAAACTAAAATTCGGCACTTCACTCTCTTCTCGATCCTTCTTTCATGGAGACTCTATTCTCTCTCCTTATCCTCTCCTTGTCTCTAATCTCTACCCACTCTTTTTCCTCCTTCTCCCCCACCGATAACCACCTAATCAACTGCGGGTCGCCCGTCGACGCCACCGTTTGCAGACGCCGCTTCGTTTCTGATGACGACTCCTCCAATTCCAACTCGCCTCTTCTCTGTGCCACCGGGACAATTTCACTTGTCAACAGAAATCCGGCCCCCAATTCGCCCTTAATTTACAACACTGCTAGGGTTTTCAAGAAACCTTCCAAGTACGTTTTTGAGATCGTGGATCCAGGAACCCACATGGTACGCCTTCATTTTCACCCTTTTGCCTCTTCGAATTTGGATTTAAGCTACGCTCAATTTCATGTTCTGGTTAATGGGTTTGTCTTATTGAACAATTTTACTGTGTCTAATGTGGCGAATCCTCTGATTAAGGAGTATCTTATCTGGGTTGATTCGAATAAGCTTGTCATTACGTTTTTGCCCACAAGAAGGGATGAATTTGGGTTTGTTAATGCAATTGAAGTGATATCTGCGCCTAAAGATTTGATTACTGATTTGGCAATTCTTGTGAACGGTAATAAAACTGAGAAATTTGAGGGATTAACTAAGGAAGCTCTCGAAACAGTGCACAGGGTCAATGTTGGAGGTCCAAAATTGACTTCATTTAATGATACATTGTGGAGAACATGGGTGCCAGATGATGGATTCTTTGAATCAAATGAGTTATCAAGCAAGATCTATTCTGGTGGTCGAATCAAGTACCAAAATGGAGGGGCCAGTAGAGAAGTTGGTCCTGATTTTGTTTATAACAGTGCTAGAGTAATTAAAAGCAAAAATGCTTCAATCGTTAATACAAACATGACATGGGAATTTCCAGTGCTCAAGGGATATCAGTATCTTGTTAGATTGCATTTTTGCGATATCGCTAGCATGTCTCTTGGTTTGCTGTACTTTAATGTGTATATTAACGGGCATTTGGCATACGAGAATTTGGATATCACCTCTATTACATACCTGCTGGCTTCTCCAATATATGCAGATTTTGTTGTCAATAGTGATAGCTATAATGGAGTTGTAAGAGTGAGTGTCGGACCTTCAAACATGAGCATGGGGTATGCAGTTGACGGTATTTTAAATGGGGTGGAGATCATGAAAATGAATAATTCAATGGGTAGTCTTGATGGAAACATGTGTGCTGGGATGGTATTGAGAAGTTGGCCGAGAGGGAACATCGGTGTTTTGGTTCCTTTGATTGCTGTTGTGTGCATGTTGTTGAGTGTAGTTATGCTTATGCATAAGAGTAAGAGGACAGTAGGCGCGAGGGATTCTTTCGCATGGTCAAAGTTGTCTACTGATGTCGAAGAACAAGCATTGGAGCGCGGCAATCAGAATTTGGCTGCAAAAGTATGATATTTTCCAAGATCAATGTATTGTAAGTTCATGATATAGAAGGGAGGAACTTGTAGCTTCTTGCTTTGAGTTATTAAAGAGCTCATTGTATTTGCCCAAGTGGAGTTGGTTATAGGATGAATTTGTAAGTATGTTGTATTTGTAGCTTATAGTGTACGGGCTAAGATTACCTTTTCTTGTCTGAGACTGTGATAGCTGTGCAACTTTCAGAATTTGTATGGCATCTTGCTAAGATCGAAAATTATAAAATCTATGTGTGCGCATTAAATTTAAAAATTCGGATGTTTGACAAATTCAGTGTAATTTGCATTAAAGAAACAAAACCACTATTACACAACGCGCGTCCACAATAGCCACGGGACGAAACACGCATCACGCCCACGAACATCCATTCCAGACACGAGCATAACAAATGTGCTTGCATTCTCTGTATTTATTTTCTTTTATTTTTTTTTTCTATTCATGAAATCAAAATTCACATATATGTCAATCGATGATTAGATCGTCTATGGATAACGTGGTAGACCGAGTATAATTTCTCCAATAATATGGGTTAGCTACAGTTTTATTGTATTGTTATTGTGGTGTGATCAAACTGTAATGTTTTGTGTTTGAATATCTAGGTGAGTCCTTATAAAATATGGGTTAGCTAATTTAATTTCTCTGAATGCAAACCGAATCTAGTACAATTTACAACTTTGAAATTTTTTTTTTGGGAAAGCTAATGATACCTGAAATTCAGACCATAAAATTACTCAGCTGAAAGATTAGTAAAAATTTTGGACCCTTGGAAATAATCCATAAGGAAATATATCTTAAAATCTATGTGGCATTCCTTTTGTGATTTAAACTGCTATTTTATGTTTAATACTCCATTAGAATTTTTTGAGAGCGATATATACTGTAGAATGAGGTCATCCTTCCATGATATTGGAATCAGTAATTGCATGAACATTGCAACCTGATCTAAGTAAACGCATTCATTTGGGTATTCTGGCATGGGAAAAAGAAAAAAAAAATTACATAAAGGAAGAAATAACTAATACAAAAGTCAAAGCAGAATTTTTAGCCTAATTAAACTAAGTCAAGTTGGCTATTTTCCATCCCAATCTCCTGTCATCAAAAAATTATAAAATAAAAAAATAATATTAATAAATTAATCTTAACAGTTATAAGATCAAAAGGTGCAAATCAGTACTTCAATTATAGTTTATATTACGAATCACACTTTCAAATTTGATCCGGTGCAATTGGATACATATAGTATAAAATTGGTGCAATTAATTTCCTTAACTTATACCATGCAAGTACCATTAATCAGCTGATTCGTCACACTAAAACAATATCTCTTTTTTTTTTTTTCAAAATCAAACTAAACGATGTCGTATACTTTGAACATAAAAATGGTATCATTTTTTATGTTAGAAATTTTTTTTTTTTTTAAATAAACTAACAGCATTAAACGCTGCCGACATCGTATACTTTGAAGGAAAAAACGGTATCATCTTTTATGTTGGAATTTTTTTTAAAAAAAAATAAACTAACAACATTAAACGATGCCGCTAAGTAACCTATATTATTATTTTTATAAAAAAAATAATTTTATTAACTCAAATTATAGTAATATATCAATAGAAACATATATAAATCTGCTAAAAATTATAAAGGATGAAACAATAAAAAAAATTCACAGTATTCCGTTTTATAATATAAGAAATCGACTCAAAACCTATAAATTTGATAATATTACAGTAACTAAAATATCTATAATTCTAGTTTTGCAATATATTGATAATAATAATATGATTTATTATTTCTGTTGTATTGAATGTGTTTTGCATGTCTAAATTGTCCACGCACAAAAACGCCTCAACAAAACGACAGAAACCAAACACTGCAACAAGACAACAAAATCACAAAAAATAAAACAAACAAAATAAAAACCTAAATCCACGTGGAATAGCCACTTATTTTAAAAATAAATAGATAAAAAGGATGAAAATGAATGATTTGAGACCAATAGCAGCCAAAAATTATTTCTACTTGCTTAAAAAATATGGTAGCTAATTGAGAAAAAAGGATGCTAGGATTTGGGTTAAAAATTTAACAAGTTACCCATATTATTGATATGTGTTTGTGAATTTAGATTTCATGAATATTAAAAAAAAAAAAAAAAAAAGAGAATACAAAGAGAATGTGAGCACATCAGTTGCGCTCGTGTTTGGAATGGATGTTGGTGCGATTGATGCGTGTTTCGTCCCGTGGCTATAGCTGATGCGCGTAGCGTAATAGTGGTTAATTAATTTTGTGGGACGTGAAGCATGCTTCTTAATTATAGTTAATTATATGTTAATAATAACATAAATCAATTAATTATATATATATCTTAGTTAATCCTCAACATTCTGCACACATATTCTGTAGGTAATTCAGGGTGATGGCTGATAAAGAAGTTGATATGGTACGAAGAGGGATGAAGCTACTGCTGGTACTAGTACTGACAGGATATGCGATTATGTGGATTGTAATGCCTACTAACACATACAGGCAAATATGGTTGCCCTGTATCAGAATGAAGCTTAACTCTACCTACTTCGGTCTCCAAGGTTTGATTTAAAATTCCTTCTTAATTAATTTATCTTTATATATCAACTAATTCTGTGTTTGTTGTTCCTTTTATTTCTTCTTCTTCAATTTTTGAGATCTTAATTTATGGCTGCCATACATAGTTCTTTCCTTTATTCCTGACAAAATCAGCATTTGTTTGCTATTTTTTTCATAAATGGTAATTCTCTTCTTACACTTGTTTCAAAAATGTTAAGGTACTATCAATATTAATAGATAGTCATGAGAAAATTCATTTAAATACCTTTTTCAATTCTGGTAAGTAAAAATACTAATTAAATTATTTTTTAATTGACTGTTATATAAGTGAAGTAACCGAAATATTTACCTCAAATTGATGTGATATTTAATGTATCTACAAAAATTTTTGAATTCTCATAGGAAATACCTATCTAATTAAATTATTCATGAAAATTTTATTTATGAATTAAATTCATATAATTATATATAGAAACTACTTTAACTATATTGGGTAATGATGTTCTGTCGCACACTGTTTCCCCACTATATAAAATTGCCTATGCCAGTCCATCTGTTTGTGGGAGAGAGAGAGGGGAATGGAAGAGATGGGTTATGAGATCGGAGGTCATATGCTCCGATCAGCTATAAAGCTATTGGCAACAGTAGTGTTGCTGGGTTATCTCATGATATGGATTGTGGCACCCACCAACACATACTGGCATATATGGCTACCCAATCTGAGAAACACACTTAATTCTTCGTATTTTGGCATTCAAGGTTTGCTTGCTTTTTCCATTTCTTAATTTCTTCCTCTCTGTTATTAATTGGTCTGCTGTCTGTTTTTCAGCTGCAACACTTTTGGTCTACCTTTTTCCGGTTCTCTTTGTTGCTGTATTGGGCTGTGTTTATCTTCATCTAGGAAAGATATCAAACAGTAATGATTATGATCATGATAAAAGGTAATTAATTATATACAAATCAATTAATTCTGGGTACCCTTTTCCTTTTCGTTTCCATTAAATCTGCATTAATACCGAATGCAGCAATGGAGGAAGAAAAAATCGGTTGGCGCCATGGAAGAAGCCGATGCTAGTGAAAGGTCCTTTAGGGATAGTTTCTGGGATGGAGGTGGCCTTCTTAATCATGTTCGTGGCACTATTAGTTTGGTCGATATCGACTTACTTGCACAACGGCTTCTCTACTATCACTCCTCAGTCAGCTGCTGCCAATGGGCAGGGAGTGTAAGTAGTCCAATTTACACAATAATATATTTATATATATATAAACAAATTTATGGTGATTAGTAATTAAACTCTTGGAATTTAATCCAGATGGGAAATTAAATTGGAGACTGCAGGGCTTAGGCTAGGCATGGTGGGGAACATATGCCTGGCATTTCTCTTCTTTCCGGTGGCGCGTGGGTCGTCGGTGCTGCCACTGTTTGGGCTGACCTCTGAAGCAAGCATCAAGTATCATATATGGCTAGGCCATATGGTGATGGCATTTTTCACTGCTCATGGACTTTGTTACATTATTTATTGGATTTCCACCAGTCAGATTTCTGAGGTAATTAATCGTGAAGTCCTTAATTAAGTTCCTTATGATTTATTTTCAAAAAAAAAAAAGAAAGAAAATTAATCTTTAATGTGAACAACCACAATAAAACAAGGAAAACATATTATCACTAATTAGGCCAAAAGAATCTTAATGGGAAACAACCACAATAAAACAAGGAAAGAAAATGAAAAATCAAAGGCAAAATCCAAATAAAACGAGTTCGGTCAACTCAAGGAACCCACTTGCTATGAATTATGATAAAAGAAAAACCAAAGGCAAGAGCAGGTCCCAATTGGGACCGATTCGAGTAATCAATCAACATCAATAAACTCTAATAATGGACCCCTTTCGGAAATTAACAGTCCCCAAGTCAATTTCCACGGTTTTGTCCCATGGAAAATGGAACTCTATTTGTTGTGTTGCAATAATTAGATTTTGTACATTAATTAATAAAAATAAAATAATTAAATAGGTATTAGATTAATTTATAAATAATACTAATTATTTTTTATAGTAAAGGTGAATCGGGCCCATGTTAGAAATTCCAATCTCCCAGACTGATCGGACCAGAAATAGGCCCCAGAATTCTACAAGTGGGTCCCCCAATTTTTTAATTAATTATTTAAAAAAAATTTCTAACTCATGCAGATGGTCGCATGGACAAAAGCTGGCGTATCAAATCTGGCTGGAGAAATATCATTGGTAGCTGGGTTGGGACTGTGGGCAACAACCTTCCCTCGCATCAGGCGGAAGATGTTTGAGCTCTTCTTTTACACTCATCATCTCTACATCCTCTTCATGCTTTTCTTTCTATTTCACGTTGCCATCTCTTACTCCTGCATCATGCTCCCTGGATTTTACCTCTTCTTGCTGGATCGCTTTCTCAGATTCTTACAATCAAGAACAAGTGTTCGTTTAGTTTCAGCCCGTACTTTGCCTTGTCAAACTTTAGAACTCAACTTCTCCAAGTCTCCAAGTAAGAATATTAATTACTATACATAATCCTTAATTGATATTAATTTATAACTTGTTTTCTAATTTATACTGATAGGTTTGAGTTATAATCCGACGAGCATTGTGTTTATAAATGTGCCTAGCATTTCTAAGCTGCAATGGCATCCTTTCACTATCACTTCTAATAGCAATTTGGAAGCTGACAAGTTGAGTGTTATGATTAAAAGTGAAGGAGCTTGGTCTAAGAAGCTTTACCAAATGCTTTCCTCCTCTCCTTCTGCAATTGATCATCTCCAAATCTCAGTTGAAGGACCTTATGGACCTGCTTGTACTCACTTTCTGAGGTTTAATTGCATGCATTATTCTAATTAACGAAGCGGGATTTATTTTTTTATTTTTTTTTTACTTTGTGAAATTGAAATTTTCAAGTAATCAAATTTAACATATAAAATTAATTTGTTTAGGCATGACACTCTAGTGATGGTGAGTGGAGGCAGTGGCATTACTCCCTTCATATCTATAATCCGAGAGCTCATCTTTGCAAGCACATTAGAGAAATGCAAGACACCGCGAGTAATTCTAATAAGTTCATTCAAGAACTCTTCAGACCTCACGATGCTAGACCTGCTTCTTCCAATTTCTGGTACACCATCTACAATTTCCAATCTGCAGCTGAAAATTGAAGCTTATGTCACAAGAGAGAAAGAACCCACAGTTGATAACTCGAAGCTCATACAAACTATATGGTTCAAGCCTCACAAAACAGATGCACCCATTGCTGCCATTTTAGGCCCCAAAGGCTGGCTATGGCTTGGCGCCATAATATCGTCTTCTTTTATAATTTATCTTATCATAATTGGCCTTATCACTCAGTATTACATTTATCCCATAGACCATAACAGCTGGATGATTTTTTCATGGTCTTTAAGAAATTTCCTCAATATGCTAGTGCTTTGCATTAGCATAGCAACGACAGCAAGTGCAGGCGTTTTATGGAATAAGAAGCAAATTGCAAGGGAACTGAATCAGATTCAGAACATTGAAGAATCAACACCAACTGGGTCACCAAGCTCATTCTTATACACTGGTGATAGAGAATTAGAAAGTCTCCCTCACCAGTCACTTGTCCAGGCTACTAATGTGCACTATGGTGAAAGACCTGATCTAAAGAGTAAGTTACTGTTTTGGACCCAAGACCAGAATTAATTCTAATGATTTGAATTAAATGTTTTTCTATTAATTACTAGAATGACAAAATAGATTCTAATTAATTAATTTTTGGGTGTAGGAATTCTGTTCGAGTGCAAAGGTTCAAGTGTGGGAGTTCTTGTTTGTGGACCCAAGAAAATGAGACATGAGGTTGCAACCATATGTTCATCAGGATTGGCTGATAATCTGCACTTTGAATCCATTAGTTTTAGCTGGTGATCTGGCTTTCTGTTTCTGTAATTTATTTTCCTTTGGCTCTCAGGATAAAAGAGTGAACATTGTCTCACTTTATTCTGCTGCAAATAAAATGTAAATTCGCTATAAACAGCAGAAAAATCTTTCTTTTTCTTTTTTTTTTTGATTTATTTCTAATAAATTTATATAAAATTAGGCATTCAAAATGGAATTTGGGGTAAGATGTAATAGTAGTGATACTTTCTTCTTAATTAAAAGTTTCAAATTCATAACCTAAATATAAAATATATTTAAAATTTTGGAGTAACATTTAAAAATATGAGTCAAGGGTTTGATTGAAAATAATTTATTGTTTTTGTTAGAAAATAAAATTAAATACTATATTCTAATTTGACTCAAAAACCCCAAAAGTAAACCTTTTTTTTATTATTATTTTTTTTTATTTTTGGATAGAATGACGTTGAATTATGAAGCTTCAGCTCCGTGTATCATATTTACTTCCACATTGCTATCCCTAGATATATACATATTTATTTTCATAGCCATTTGTCAATTGGCATCCTTGTAATTATAAATGCAGATTTTTTTTTTCTTTTTCAATTTTCGGCCTCATACAAATTAGCTTTTGGGAGAATATATATTTGGTTATTCCAGTCCATTTGTGGGCGAGACAGAGAGAGAGAGGGATGGATTCAGAGATGGTGAAAAGCTCATCTTTTTCTTGCAAAGAAACCCAAATGCTCCGAGGGGTTATAAGACTAGTATGTACAGTAGTGTTGATGGGGTCTTTAATGATTTGGATTATGATACCCACTAACACATACAGGCATATTTGGCTCCCTCATCTCCGTAGCCAACTTATTTCTTCTTATTTTGGCTTTCAGGGTACGGATTCTCCATTCTTCTTCTTTAATGTCAATATTGGTTTTGCTCTTTCTTCGCTATAGCTTTTCATTTTTGGAGAAACTGATTCACTGATTTGCTTGCTTGCTTTATGCATAGGGGTAACACTTTTGGTATATACCTTTCCTATTCTCATTGTGGCTGTTTTGGGCTGTGTTTATCTTCATCTGGGAAAATTATCAAACCACAATAAATTCCAAAGGTAATTATAAATTTATAATCTATTACTGGGTACCATTTCTTTTTTTGAAAAATTCCGTTTTAAAAAAATTAGTTTGTTGTGTGCAGAAACCAAATCTTGGCCAAATGGAAGAAGCCGATGCTGGTGAAAGGTCCTCTGGGGATCGTGTCTGGAATAGAGCTGGCCTTCTTGATTATGTTTGCTGCATTGTTAATTTGGTCATTATCTACTTATTTACACAACAGCTTCTCCATTATCACTCCACAGCTTGCTGCAAATAGTGGAAACAAAGTGTAAGAACTTCAATGTTCAAGCTAAACTAAATTGGTTACTATGCTACAATTTTGGGAATTAATTGTGTTTTTTTTAAAGATGGGAGGCTAAATTGGAGAGTGCATCCTTAAGGCTAGGCCAGGTTGGGAACATTGGTCTGACACTTCTGTTCTTTCCGGTGAGTCGTGGGTCGACGGTGCTGCCACTTTTTGGGTTGAGCTCTGAGGCTTCCATCAAATATCATATATGGTTGGGTCACATAGTGATGGCCTTTTTTACGGCTCATGGTCTTGGTTATATCGTCTACTGGGCTCTTACCAATCACATGTCGGAGGTAATCAGCTTTTCATATTCTCATGGTTCACACTCTTTAGTTTTGTTTTCTTTGTTGTTTCCTTACTTTTAAACAATTCACAGAAAATTTTTTCAATTCCATGCCAAAAACTTCAGTCTTGGAATCCAGATGTTTGAGAGATTGGATCCCCAAATCATCAAGAGCTCAATAAGGCATAATTGATCAGCTGGATAAAATTTAGATAAATTCAATATATCACATTATTTTTAAATTAATTCAACTACACTGTAATATACATTTAATTATTTTATTTATATTAATTAATATGATACAACAATTAAAATATGTATATATATATATAATTAAATTAATCTATAAATAAAATAATAAACCAAATTTATATAAGAATTTTACGTTAAGAGCAAATTGCTCTCAATAATTGATCATCACAAAGTGGGCTGTTAGGAATTTTCTCTTTTTGTTTTTTTTTCCCCGAGGGTGTGGATTCTTAGTGGGTAGGGCCCGTTATAAAGGTCTGGTGTGAAAAGGACAGCGCTTGATCGTTTAGTAGTTTGTAGTCACAAGTCATAGTTCTTTGGAATAAAATCTGGGCCTCAATTTCTCAGACGTCTCTATCTACTTTTTGTAAATTTGTAATTATTCCCAATTCTCCTTTTTAATTTACTAAAATACATTTAGATATCATATTTTTGTAAATATTAATTATTAATATTTTCAATGAATTTTGGTAGAATATCAAATAATTGGAATTCCACATTCCTTGCTTAAAGGGTTGTGAAATGACATTTAAGTAGGAATATACAATCAATCAATTCGGTTCAAATTGAACAAAACTAAATATATATATATATATATAATAAAATTATATTTTGAACCGAACTTAATAGAAATCAAATATTACGGATCAACAAATAGAAATTTTACTTATTTATTTGAATAAAATCATAAGTCAAATTTAAATAAGGATGGATAGAATTTTATTTGTCTATCAAACTAGAGTTTGCTGATATACTTAACCCTTTTTTTTGGTAGGAAAAAAAAAAAGTTAACTGGAGTTAATTCCTCACTAATTAATAGAATAAAAATTTACAATGCAGATGCTGAAATGGGGTAAAGCTGAAATATCAAATGTAGCTGGGGAGCTATCTTTGCTAGCAGGGCTTGGCTTATGGGCAACAACTTTCCCTCGCATCAGGCGAAAGATGTTTGAGCTCTTCTTCTATACTCATCATCTCTACATCCTCTTCATGTTTTTCTTTCTGCTTCATGTTTCCATCACTTACTCCTGTATTATGCTCCCTGGTTTTTACCTCTTCTTAGTCGATCGTTACTTGAGATTCTTGCAATCCCGTACGAGAGTTCATTTGCTTTCTGCACGCATTTTGCCCTGTCAAGCTTTAGAACTCAATTTCTCTAAAACCCCAGGTGAGTTTTAACTAATTTCTCTAGTGATATTAATTGCTTCATGGCTTTCTATCTATGTTTGTAAATTTTTAATAGTTCCAAATTAAATTTTTGTCGCTAGGTTTGAGTTATAATGCAACCAGCATTTTGTTTATAAATGTACCAAGTATTTCCAAGTTGCAATGGCATCCTTTCACCATCTCCTCTAGTAGCAACTTGGAACCTGAGAATTTGAGTATTCTGATTAAAAGTGAAGGAAGTTGGTCCAAGAAGCTTTACCATATGCTTTCTTCTCCTTCTGCTGTTGATCGTCTCCAAGTTTCTGTTGAAGGACCTTATGGACCTGCTTCCACTCACTTTCTAAGGTTTGCTCTATACAAGGAAAACAACTTAACTTTCTTGATTGTGAAACTGAAAATCTTCACCAATCTTCAGCTTTATACATATGTAGGCATGACACTCTAGTAATGGTGAGTGGAGGCAGTGGCATTACTCCTTTCATATCCATAATTCGAGAGCTCGCCTATGAGAGCACAGTAAACAAATGCAAGACGCCACAAGTGATCCTAATAAGTGTATTCAAGAACTCGTTAGACCTCACCATGCTTGATCTGCTCCTTCCAGTATCTGGTACCCCATCAGCAATTTCCAATCTGCAGCTAAAAATTGAAGCTTTTGTTACAAGACACAAAGAAACCAACGTTATTGGTGGCTCAGAGCTTCTTCAAACCATATGGTTCAAGCCCCACATTGCAGACGCACCGATATCCGCCATTTTAGGCCCCAAAAGTTGGCTATGGCTTGGTGCCATAATATCGTCTTCCTTTATCATTTTCCTAATCATCATTGCCCTTATCACCCGTTATTACATTTATCCAATCGATCACAACACTCGAAAAATTTTCTCCTACTCTGTCCAATCCTGTCTCAATATGCTAGTGATATGTGTAAGCATAACCACGACAGCAAGTGCAGCGGTTCTATGGAATAAGAAACAAAGTGAGTGGGAAGCAAAGCACGTTCAGAACATCAATGAAGGCTCAACTCCTATTGGATCAACGCCTGATAAAGAATTGGAAAATCTCCCTTATCAGTCACTTGCTCAGGTTACTAATGTACATTTTGGTGAAAGGCCGGATCTAAAGAGTAAGTGTGTCTCTTCCTTTGATATATCTCGCAACTCTAGTGATTAATTTGCATTATTAATTGAAAAACTCTTCTTTAATTGCTCATTCTTTTGGGTGTGTAGGAATGCTACTTGAGTTCAAAGGAACAAGTGCTGGGGTTCTTGTTTGTGGTCCTAGACCAATGAGACATGAGGTTGCAATCATATGTTCTTCTAGCCTGCTGCATAATCTGCACTTCGAATCCATTAGCTTTAGTTGGTGATCTGATAATCTTTGTAAATATGTAAGAGGGCAGATTACAGAAAATTCTGCTGCAGTTACACTATAAGCAGCAACAGATCTCTGGTTTTATTTCATATATGCAAATTAAACATATATATGTGGTAAAAACGGTTTGTTTTAACTAAAAGAACAAAATCAGATCAAATACAGTTTGAGGGTAATCATATTTCTTTTATTCAATCATATCAAAAGAAAATTTTACTATCCAATTTCACTCATCAAAAATAATTATATTTTTTTGTTCCATAGATTTCAAACTCGAGACTTGTGGAAAAAAGTATAGCTCTTTATGCTGAGCCACTAAGACACTACGTTACAGGGCATAATTATATTTTCTTTAAGCTGAATTTTTTTTTTTCCTTTTTGATTAAAAAATATTATTTGTTTATCATTTGAAATATTGCTAAATTTCAATTATTTTCCTTTCAATCAAATATAATGGGCAATAGAAATTAGAGGAGAAAAAGATTTTATGATCTTCCACACAAACATGTAGAACGAGAATCGCTGAATGTGGACAAAGGAAAAAAAAAACCCCCCACGCAAGCATACACGTAATGAACCAGAAAGTTTTGCATAGATTACATATCAGTCGGTCCATTAGTTAAAAGTCAAGACGAGTATTGTCCTGAAAGGAAACTTTTACACGATATTTTCATTCGAAAATATTATTATATATTTTATAATTCCACTTATTCTGGAGTTTATCTGTGAGATAGAGAGAGAGAGAGAGAGAGAGAGGGAAAAGATCGAATATGGATTCAGAGATGGTGAAGATATCAACTTTTTCTCACAAGGAAACCGATATGGCGCGAACAGCTATAATGCTACTATCAGTTGTAGTATTGCTTGGTTACTTGATGCTTTGGATTGTAATGCCCACTAACACATTTTGGAATTCATGGTTTCCCAGCATGGAAAACACGCTTTCTTCTACTTATTTTGGCATACAAGGTTTGCACTAATTTCTTTCTTGTCATCTGCCATATATATGTGTGTGTGTGTTTCTTTTCTTTAGGAGCATTAACTTTGAGATTAATTATGCAAATTTCAGGTCTTTCATATTTGGTATTCTTCTTCCCTGTTCTCTTTGTTGCTGTGTTGGGCTGCGTTTATCTCCATCTGGGAAATAGACCAAATTATAATAAGCTCACACGGTAATTATAAATCCACTATTGGCTACCCTTTCTTTTTTCATTTGCTATGAAATTTTTCCCCTTTTTTTTTTTTTTTAGTAATCAGTAGTTGACAAAAATGGCAGAAATAAAATCTTGGCCAAGTGGAAGAAGCCGATGCTGGTGAAAGGCCCTCTAGGGATCGTTTCTGGAATAGAGCTAGCATTCCTAATCATGTTCATTGCCCTATTAACATGGACATTAGCAACTTATTTACACAACAGCTTTTCTACTATCACCCCACAGCTTGCTGCGGGAAAAGGGGAAAAAGTGTAAGAAGAACTTTATCTTACATCCTAAAACCTCTTAGCAGATTCTGCGATTAAATTTTGAGAAGATGATGAATTATATATTTGCAGATGGGAAACTAAATTGGAGAGTGCGGTATTTCTAATAAGCCTTGCCGGGAACCTGTCTCTGGCGTTTCTATTCTTTCCGGTAACCAGAGGGTCATCGGTGCTGCCATTGTTTGGTTTGACATCTGAGGCCAGCATCAAGTATCATATCTGGTTAGGTCATTTGGTTATGGTTTTCTTTACTGCCCATGGAGTTGGTTACATCATCTATTGGGCATTAACCAATCAAATATCAGAGGTAATCATTATAATTCAGTAGCATTTCAGAATTCTAAATTTTGATTAAGGCTTAATTATTAGCAATTAAGAACTGCATAATGCCTGTACAATCTTACCCAGACAGAAAATTAAAAAAGAAAAGTTAGAAATTTCTTGTTTAAATTAAGTTGGATCAAAATAATGATAGACTAATACATAAACTTGGTATTTTTTTTAAGTTTTCAACCATTTAATAATCTAAATTTACTTTAGATAAGTCCGTTAAAGGGCTCTTTTTGAAAACTAGCTCTAATTAAAGATGAAAAGATTATAGATTTAGTTGGGCAAAATGGATAATATATTAAAATTGGTATTATGACTTGGAATCTAGTACTTCAAGAAAAAAAAAAAAAAAAGTAAAAGTAGCAAAAGACTAAACTTTGCCAAATCGCAATAATAATGTAGCTTTAATTATTGAATTTTTGTGGAAATTAAGTCTGACAAGTCAATTTGTATGGTTTTGTCTTAGTCCAGGAGTTAGTTTGACCTTTTCTATTTTTGTTTTTAGTTTTCTGGATAGTTGTGCTCTGAGTTGCAAAAGCTGAACGAAATTAGTTTTTGACCACCCCTTTTAGGTCCATAAAGATAAGTTACTTCTCCATGATTGATCTTTGATCGCCAAGATTGACGGTGAGGATGGGCCAATTTTCTAGTCAGGGAATCTATTGGGCAGGGCCCATTTTGCTATATGAGGTTTGAAATTGGCTGAAGTGAGGACCTACCCACCCTTGTTTTGTTCCTTTCAATGTCTTGGAACAAATATGAAAAAGGGTATCGAAATTAGTCTGATAAATACAAAGCTTATCGAATAGTACTTAGAATAAAAAAAAGGCTAAAAAGAAATCTTCAATTTTATACTTTATCACAATCATAACTAATTTTTTTAAAATTTAAATTTAATTATATATATTTTAAAATTTATAACAAATCTTCGAATAAATTTGTACTTCACTCCAAACTTTTCTAGCTATAATATAAAAAATTATTAAAAATATAAAATAATGACAGAAAAAACACAGTGTAACTGATATAGAAAAAATTGTCACATGAGTATAAAAACCAAAACAATATTGTTTTGAAAATCATATTTGTTAAAATAGATTCACAAATCTCCTTTTCAAAATTATCATTTTCTCAAAATAGATACCATTATAATATGATTTGTCTTTTTTTTAATTAAACGATATCTTTTTAACTTAGGTGAGATGAGTAATTTGATGTGCAAAACAGTATCATTTTTGTTTATATATTCATGAAACAATTTTTTTCCACATCAATTGTACTGTGTTTTTCATGTCATTATTTTATATTTTTAATGGTTTTCCATATCATTATTAGTAAGCTTGGAGTGAGATACAATCTACTTAAAATAATATTTATTATAAAATTTAAAATACATATAATTAAATTCAAATTTTTAAAAAATTGATCATATTGATAATAAAGTGCAAAACATATTTTCTCAAGTCTTCAAGCAACTAGATATTCAAAGTTCAAACCATCTTGTTAAGTTGAAAGTTGTTATATGTAAACTCACCTATATTCACTAATAGATTAGGAACTTTGTTCCACAAGGCTCACATCACATGCACAATATTATATTCTGATTGGACCCCAAAATATAACTTTATTCATACAAAAAGTCCATGATTGGACTTTAAGAACGTATACAAGATGAATATCTACATTTGAATAATGATACCCATTTGAATTAAGCCAAAAGATTTTCTGTCAAAGCATCATACTTGTATAGATTTTGAAGTGTTTTTAGTTTTATATCATACAATTCTTGACTTTAATGGCAAACCCTACTAGTCAAAATGATTACAAATAAAACCATATTCACACGGGTTTAAATGAAAAAAAAAAAGGGGGGGGTGTGGAATTTAATTGTATAATGTGAAAATATACAAAAAGCAGGTGCTTAAATGGGGAAAAGCAGAAGTATCAAATGTGGCTGGAGAGATATCATTGCTGGCTGGGCTGGGCCTATGGGCCACAACATTCCCTCGCATTCGGCAAAAAATGTTTGAGCTTTTCTTCTACACTCACCATCTCTACATCCTCTTCATGATCTTCTTTCTGCTGCATATTTCCTTCAGTTTCTCCAGCATTTTGATGTTCCCTGGATTTTATCTCTTCTTGATCGATCGCTACCTTAGATTCTTACAATCAAGAACCAGTATTCGATTAGTTTCAGCTCGCATTTTGCCTTGTCAAACTTTAGAACTCAACTTCTCTAAAGCCCCAGGTACTTATAAACTTGATTTCTTTTCTTACATTAAATGATTATGCTGTCGATATTTGACATGTTCTTTCAAGTTCTGATTTTTCAATTTGTATATATTGCTAGGTTTGAGTTATAATCCAACCGGCATTCTATTCATAAATGTGCCCAGTATTTCTAAGCTGCAATGGCATCCTTTCACAATATCTTCTAACAGCAACTTGGAACCTGAGATTTTGAGTGTTATGATTAAAAGTGAAGGAAGTTGGTCTACCGAGCTCTACCAAATGCTTTCTTCTCCTTCTGCAATTGATCGTCTCCAAATCTCAGTTGAAGGACCTTATGGACCTGCTTCTACTCACTTTCTAAGGTCTAATTGCATGCATGATTATAATTAAGAAATGGGTTTTTCTTTACCTTGTGAAATTAAATTTAACATATAAAATTTATTTAGGCATGACACTCTAGTGATGGTGAGTGGAGGCAGTGGCATTACTCCCTTCATATCTATTATCCGAGAGCTCATCTTTGCAAGCACAGTAGAGAAACGCCGGACACCGCAAGTAATCCTAATAAGTTCATTCAAGAACTCTTCAGATCTCACCATGCTAGACCTGCTTCTTCCAATTTCTGGTACCCCATCTACAATTTCCAATCTGCAGGTGAAAATTGAGGCTTACGTTACAAGAGAAAAAGAATCCACAGTTGATAACTCGAAGCTCATCCAAACTATATGGTTCAAGCCTCACAAAACAGATGCACCCATTTCTGCCATCTTAGGTCCCGAGAGCTGGCTATGGCTTGCAGCCATAATATCGTCTTCTTTTATAATTTTCCTCATCATTATTGGGCTCATCACCCGCTATTACATTTACCCTATCGATCACAACACCCAGAGAATTTTCTCATACTCTGTCCAAACATGTCTCTATATGCTAGTAATGAACATATGCATAGTAATAGCAGCAAGTGCAGCCGTGATATGGAAGAAAAAACAAAATGAAAGGGAAGCCAAACAGATTCAGAACATTGATGGGTCAATGGCAATTGGGTTACCAGGTTCAGGTTCATATAATGGTGATAAGGAATTGGAAAGTCTTCCTCATCAGTCTCTTATCGAGGTTGCTAATGTGCACTATGGTGAAAGACCTGATCTGAAAAGTAAGTTTAATATATAGAATTTGAAGTATATGCTTTTCTATTCAGTAACATGATGGGTATTTGAATTTATCATCATGCAGGAATGCTATTGGAGTACTGCAAAGGTTCAAGTAGTGTGGGAGTTCTAGTTTGTGGACCGAAGAAGATGAGACATGAGGTTGCGACTATTTGTTCATCCGGATGGGCAGATAATTTGCACTTTGAATCCATCAGTTTTAGCTGGTGATCTACTTGTTATTATTTCTATAATTTCTGTTTCTTTGAACTTAGCCTTAGGTATATAAGATAGAATACAGGTTTTCAGTTGATTTCGCTTCTGCTGGAAGTGTTAATATAATATTTATTGCTGTTTAGCAACCATTTGACGCACGCAGAAATAGATTTCTTGTTTTGTTTTCCATATCAGTCTTTTTCTTTTTCTTATAAGCACACGTACAGATTTCTTGTTGATATTGGAGGGCTAATAGATTACATACATACACGAACTCTTAATCTATGGCAGATAATGGACAAAAATAAATATACTCAGACATGCATAAATTTGTAGCCAGTCCACCAACCATGATACTTCGCTTAAGTTGATCCACGTCCTAATCCATCTATATAATTAACCACATACAAGATCTCGAG